>JARKHS020001024.1:0-229163 GCA_030143305.2 Amblyomma americanum
ACAGCTTTATCGAGCACGGAAAGAATAACAAAGCCTGAGGGTAATATTTTTTTTTACACGTAATAAACGATAAAGCACGGATATTTTAGCAAAATAAACAGCAGATGTCCATTCAAGAACTACAGTGACATTACTCATATTATAAGCTCAATGTTATGCTTGGCCCAAGGTCCTGAGGACGCACATTTATTCGCACAATGAGCGAATATCCTGGAGAATTAGAAAATGTTGCCTCGTCACAAAGATCATTATGATTATAATTTCAGGTCGGATGATGATTATTACACAAACCGGGATACCTGCGCAAGATATGCAACAAAAGCAAAATTTGAAGCTGATCTGCTCAGTGTAGTCCATTCCAAAACAATAACTACATGCTCTCAACACCTACTATAGCACCTGACAATAATAAAAAAGGATTTAGAAGGAATTTTGAAAAAAAAATTTCATCGCCATATCAGGAATTTTTCCCTTAATGCTCAATGCCCTATTTAGGGAAGTGAGCAGGCTGACAATAAGGGTTAAACAACTGTATATTTTATCCGCAAGAACAACATACGAGCATTGAATATATGAAAGGGTAAGTATTGCTTCCAAAGACCGGGATAAAGCATTTTCCTTCAGCTTTGACTTCACTCCCTATTTTAACACTTTCAAATGGGAAGTTTTATTGGGTTGTCGCCATCAACACCTATCTTCGAAAGGAGAGAGCAGATCTGAAAGCTTTATTTGGCTGACTGATCCCTAATTAGAATAAATCTTGAGCATAAACGACTCACACAGAAAATTCTGCACTTCCACAGCCTCTCCAGCAACACTACCTGTCCTCCAAGCTACACGACTTCTACAAAAAAAAACAACGTATAATATATAATATGTTACATGCATAAATTTTAAATCGTTTGTAATCAAATTTGGATTAGTGAAAAAATACCTGAATTGGAGAAAAAAAGTCATAAGGCCGTTTCTCGAAACCGGATGAAACCGGTTATAGTAGTCAGATGCTCTTGCCAGCTCTGGTTGCCAAATCATTCAAATATGTTTTACGTATCAGACTAACCTTAGATTTTAGCCGCCGTGGTTGCTGAGCGGTTATGGCGCTCGGCTACTGGCCCGAAAGACGCGGGTTCGATCCCGGCCGCGGTGGTCGAATTTCGATGGAGGCGAAATTCTAGAGGCCCGTGTACTGTGTGATGTGAGTGCACGTTAAAGAACCCCAGGTAGTCGAAATTCCCGCACTACGGCGTGTCTCATAGCCTGAGTCGCTTTGGGACGTTAAACCTCCATAAACCATCCATAACCTTAGATTTTGCATGTCGTAAACGCGTCGACAAGCATGAGTGAGGTTTCAAGATACGTGCTTAGTAGCTGATCAGATGTCTCACTTTAAACACGTGTTCAGGGAGCCGTTCATACATAGGCAACGGTGTCTTGTGGTCTTCGACTTGGACAAAGCCCATGACACCACATGGACATGTAACATCTTAAATGAGTTGGGTTACATAAGCTTCTGCTGCAGAATGCGAACTGATGGAGCAATTTCCTGGAGAACTGTAAATTTCAAACGCAATTTGGCGCCACCATACTAATGAAATTTTCTTACCTGAGGTGTACATTTTAAGTAGTATGCTTTTCACAGTACATTTTAAACTGTTCCTGCCGTATTGGTATTGTTCGCAAAATAATCAGACGCAAAGTGGGCCAAAAACGAGCGCTGATACCGTTTGAATTTGTATCTTTATTTATTTCAAAATAACTCAAGGCAAAAATCACCCAGTAAAATTTGATTAATCGAAATTTTGCATCAACAATCCGAATTCTAGTTCAATTCGATGTAAAAAATATCGCCCTGTTTTCACGCACCGAAAACCGAAAACGAGAGGCCCTATATATACACTGCATTCTTACTAGTCGCGCATTTCCTTTTCACAAATGTCATCGCAATTAACGGCCATCTTCACAAATGTTGAGGTTCTTGTCGCCTCGATAACTGTTACTGGCCTATTGTCTTGATGAGTGCTCAACTTCGTAGCAAGCTATTCGAAAGTGAAGGCAGCAAGAAAAGCATTATTTTCCGGTGCAGCGAAAGGCAAGTCTACTCCGTATTATCGACCTCATTTTCTTCGTGGCATTGTAAAATGCAATCTTTTCATTTTGGACTTTCCTTTCGGTTTGGGAGGCTGCGTGTGCAAACCCTGGCATTGGAGGTGAGTGGCTATTGTAGCCTGTGGGCAAAGCAGGCAAGAGTAGGATTATAACTTAGATGCATAGCTTGCCTTCAAGTTAGAGTTAACGCGATAAGTCGGTGTGAAGATTGCTAAAATGAGACCCGTGATATCTATCACCGATATTCACAAGCATATTTTCTCTCCATCGCCAGTGTCGTTAACCGGACAATAGGTTTGCTGATAAACGCCGATGACCTCGCCGCGGTTTTCATTGGGTATTAGTCTGCCTTTTACAAACATTTTAAAAGGTGGTAAAAAAGGAGTTAAACCGTACAAGTCTGAATGACTAATTATAAGAGAAAAAATTTAGAGTTGTGTGGATATTCTTCCAACCAGAAAGATTCTATATTCCGGTTGGTCTTTTAGAGCGCAGCCCTTAATTTAAGCACCCGTTCGTGAATTGAACCGCGTCGCCGCCGTCGATATTACCGAGCTAAGCCATATATAAATAAAAATAAATATTGCTGCGACTGGGATTCGAACCCACGGCGCCGCGAACAGATCAGATGCGATGGCCACTGCACGAGAGCACTAGGCTTGCGCCGCAGTCGATCACGCCTTGCGTTAAAACACATTCTCGCGCTGTGCATTGCACATCGCTTTCTTCTACTAATACTGCTGTCGGACTAACATACACATTCTCGCACGCTGTGCATTGCATATCACCGTCTTCATCAACGAATACTACTATCAAACTAACATTGTCGCCGCCTGCACAGCCACGCTCGAATTTAGCATTAGGGAGTGTCGTATCATCATTACAATTTTTTTTTGTCAAAAAAGCAGTAAGTTCACTCTATAGGCAACGCACTCTAGCTACCGCCAGAGAGCAAAATTTTAATCAGAGCACGTCGCCACAGTCAGGTCTAGGCTCACTTACGAATTATTGACCAAACCGCCAGCTTTTGACTCGTGTCTGCTACTAAAGAGCAGTAACTGTAAAAAAAAAATTAAAGTGTCCTGATTCATTGCCTACTGCAGTTGCCATCACATGTGCCATGTGCACCTTAATCCTGTAGTGTCCATCGATTTGTCGCATCGTTTTAGTTATTTAGGTCGTGAGCCGGCGCGGGCTTGCCGTGCATTAGCACTTTGCGACAAAAACTGAGTTTGCTTGTTTTCCCCGTTCTGCCAACCGTATAAAGCTGCTCATAAATATATGTTCGCAGTAAATATCTGAAACGAAAACTACCCAGCTGGATGTCAAGAAAGGGGTCCGCAGCACCACATTTTTTCCTTAAACAATTGCTTACGTCGGCAATGTCTCACTTCAGCGATCTGTTATTTCGGCCCTGTAGAATTCTCCATCAATTCTGTCGGTCGCATGTGTGTTCCCGGGTTCACGCCTGTCGTCATAGCTCGATGCACGCAAATAAAAAAGGCATCGGCTTGAGTAGGCTTTCTTCACAGCCGCCCTTTAGATATATAGAAAATATAAACATTGCGCAGAATGAAACATAGCACAGACCAGATGTCTACACTGACATTTCAAGAAGCTGAGTCCTCTTTATCAACGCACTGCTCAGCGAGATTCCGGCAATTTTATTTTGGCGATAAGTTTGTCTGATGTGACCTTTCTTCGTCGCGTTGTGCAGAAGAGCTTCGATATTTTCTTTTCGCGTTGGTTTAAAACTCGCACCTTCACTGTTTTACGACGAAACGACTAAAGGTATTTCGTGCCAATTCCTTTTACTCTCATCGCTTGTAACTTTTGCATAAAGTATTGAAGTATTTCCTCGCTGCATATGTGATGTTCGCAAATGTATAACTGAATGTCTTGGTACCAAGAGTATTTACGGCTGATGTAAGTTCTGCCTAAGCTTTTTATGCTCATTTTCTGATGCAAGTGTTACTTAAAGAATACGCTCTTTTCGATCTTAATTTCAGGTTTGAAAGAAAACCTGACTCCGGTGAATGCAATGACATATGCAACTTCATTCGCCGTTGTAATTTTCCTGTGCGGTAAGTTATCTGCATTCTTTTTTCAAGAATAAAAAAGACAATGTCTTGAGTAGTTCCAGTGTTATCAAAGCCTGAACGAAAAACTGTGGACCGGTAGCCCTCGGAAAAGCTACCGTGACGGTTGTGTTGCGCCATCTGCCGAATGCCTTTCACCATAATGACGCCTTGTGAAGCACGCGCATAGTATGGAAAAACTTTACCCAGTCTGATAAAAGCTTACTGCCGTTGTTGCTGGGCCGTACTAAGATGAAATCCAGACATACTTACCAGCAACTATTTTTGGCTGTCGCCCTTAATTTTATGCAGAATATCAGGGAATGCAGCATCCGGTCTCTTGAGCGTCCTACACACAGAAAAAAAACTTTATAAGAAAGGCTTCTAAAAGTGAAATAAAAACGGAATATTAATGTTTTCAGAAAAGGAAATGACCCACACAACCGGTGAAGTGCATCCTGTGAAAAATAAGATATCAGAGGCTCTGGTGCTCCTCTATTTCAATATGCAGAAGAAAATCTATCTCCTTCCAACCCTATAGACGATATGCGATATGCGCAGAGCCATCTCTTGGTGCTCCGAGAAGTAGACCTGCCATGTTTTATTCGGTCGAGGAAACGAAACCACTGTGCAGCGTTGGGTCAAAAAAAGCTGCCCCTCGTTTGAAACTTGTAATGCCGATGCTCTGCTCCCGTACGCTATGCACTCTGCGAGCATACTACGATGCGTACAGGAACCAGGTACCTACAGCTCCTCGCATTTTTTTTTATTTTGCGCCAACTTTTAATAGCATAAAATGTCATGCAAGGTATCATATGTCAACACGCCGACTGTAAACAACTCTCGCTTTCTGTGCTGATTTTTCACAAAGCTTTATAGGTAATTTGGGCCTAATTTGAGATGTGGATTAGAGTCTTTGTTTTTGTGATCAAAACTAGGAGCCGACTTCGTGAATTTAACCGACAACGCATGGTCGGTGGGACTTGAAGATATCGACACGTATTTCAGCAACGAAATAAAGGACGCAATTTTTTTAGTCGGCCTCCGCCTGTATTACTCAAGAATGGAGTCAAGTAGCGAAGAAACGGTTTCATTATTTTCCGGAAAATCGCGGCCGCGGGTACTAAGTGAGCGCAATTTATAAATCTTGGTCGCTCGTACTGTGGCGAAGTGCACTCAAAGAACCAGGCGCCGATTACTGCCTATGTTTATACGTGTTCAGTTGGGTTTTTATAGCGTTAAAATATTTTTAGAAATGCTACAAAGTTCTTTCGACCGTGGAGCTGTTGCAGTGTGCAAAGCATTGTTTTCCTCTAATTTCGTGCGATGCGTCCCTTATGCTTACTTTGTTGCGCGCATTTATGCGTCTATGTGATGTAATACACACTTGATAAAAATTGGGTAGCGAATGTATCATTTTTTAGCATTTCTGCAATTGACATCAGCGGCAACTAAAATGTATCCAACAAAATTGGATAGTATAGCTGTTTTATCGTGAACGAAGGATGGGTCACAAAGTACGACTGTGCGATGGAAACGTTTGAAGTCTTCTGATTTTATGAACGCCCTAGAAAGCTGCAGCACCTTGCTCCACGGTTTCAATGTAGCGCTAGAAGCTAATGCAGCGAAAATCAACTCTGGCAACGGTTCAGGTGTCCGCCGAGATGTCAGACAGATACTGCGCCACTTCCTCCTCCCAACAACCAATTTTAAACGGCGCCGGGCTCTGTAACGGTGACATTTGAAACCGCGCGTTGCGCATCGCGCATTGAAGTTCAAGGAATGGCATTACGCTTCTAGTTTAGGGTCTTTTAGGGTTACACTGCAATGCAAGCAGCCGCTAACGTCGGTGAACACTATAGTTTGCATTGCCTAAGAGTTCGCCCGCTCCAGGTCGACACATATATACTCAGCGCAAAACAAACTAGAAGAGTGCGGTGAGGAGCTAGTTGGTACGGCAATATGAAAACAATGAATAACCGCGAAAAAAGGGCGATAAAAAATTCCGTGAAGTTATCGAAGCCTTGCAAATCGCGAGCTTAGGGCCTGACAAATGTTTTAGCGAGGTTTCCATACACTTGTACCGCAAGGAGGCGGAATTTCTTGGATTGACGAGATGATTATGGCTTTTGTCTTTGTGGATGGTACGCATAAGCTTTGTTTTTGAAGAAAGGAGACCTTGGTGCAATAAACCAGCTCTTAGTCTGCGCTTGTCTTTAGTGGTTCTTCTCTCTTGTCCCGTCCTTTTTGGGCAGTTATTCATTTTTTCCATAATGTCGCAAAATAACCGCTCGCAATACCATACCAGATGAATTTTTGTTCATTTAAAACTAAAATAGTGATGATAATGCGCGACAGTTAAACCGATAATTAGATGTCCGCATTAAAACGACAAAGAGAAAGCTTCGATTTTCCAACATACATCACAGTGTCTATTCTTACTATCATCAGCGCGAAACTTCAAGCGAAGCTGAGTTCCCTGGTAAGAAGCATGTTGGTGCTGGCTAAAGAGACCTACATTTCTTAAAAGAATTTCAGTGCAAGCGGCCAGGTGCAGAAGCTTGGCTTTTGCAGTTTCAGTCGAAAGATTATATAACAGCTGCGCTGTTAAAATAAAAAAATGAGTTTCACCAGTATCGCGAATACACGCATATAGGACACGACGCACGAGCTCGACAAGCTCAACCGCACCCAGCTGGAAACAGGAAGCAGCGAGAATGGGTTCGGGTGTCGTCTCCTGAAAACCTGCTGTAGCAAGGATCGTTCCGAATGTGCAGAACTTGCTCTACAATTCCCTGTTCGGCTTCGCAACGAGAATGTCGCAGCGTACGTCCAAGACAAGACGCAACCTTTCAAGCGCGTGAGCCCTATACTGTCCAAAGACAAATAGGTGCGCCACCTCATGCATGGCGTCAAGGAGCAAGTTTTTGCTGGCTATGTCCGAAGCCGTCTGCAAACTGTCGCTGAGATCCTCACGGAGCCCTCCACCATTGAGAAGGTGCTTCAGCAAACAGCTTCAACGTAAGATCGTACCGTGGCTAGCACCTCCGTTTCTGGTGAGGCACCATCGCACGGAACCGACGCCGATGTAGAACGGGAGCTTATTCGTGCGATTTTGCGCGAACTCCGGCAGCTTCACGGCGTATCTAACACTGCTCCCAGCTCCTTAGGGAGCGTTATCCAAGAGGAGGTGCAGTAGGCCGCCCTTGCTCAGCGAGAAACCTCGCCCAGCTAGCCCCTTCTCCTATCGCGAATGGCTATCGTCGCCTCACGTGCGCATAGGTACTGCGGTGGCCTGCTCCCTCATCGGCGTCCTTCGTTCTGGCTAATGTCCAGATGCCGCAGCCGCCTACCCCCATGCTGCAAAACGTGGAAGATAACCAACCGTGTGCGCGGATAGCTCAGGTGCGGCGCATCCCCGTGCGGCGCCCAGTATGCTTTCACTTTAGAGAACGGGGTCACCTCTACCGGCGTTGCCCCGTCCGCCGTTTTGGCCTCGAAGCTCCCGCCGATTCTCCTGGACATCACCATGGCGAACGACCCGGGGCCACCGAGGATTTTCTTGAAGAACAGCGATGGCTTCAGTCCCGTCAGCTGCTGACTCGATACTTGTCGCCAATGAGACCGCCATTACCATCTAAAGCGAGTTTTTCCCGGGAAGCGCAGGGCCGGTCCTCCAGCACCCCGCGGGAAAAGTGACATCAGCGACCTTCGGGGGTGGGCTCGCTGGACATCGCTGTGCCAGTGACTGCCTCCCATTGCCGCGGACACAGCATGACGACGAATGGGTTTTCGCGGAATAGTTAGTCAGCCTTTTGTAGGCCTCCAGACGGTCCTCGAGGCCTTTCGTTGATCGAACCTGACACTGAAGCCACAAAAATGCCACTTTAGCTACAAAGAACTCCAAATTCTCGGCCATGTCGTCAGCGCCCCCGCCGTGAATCCAGACCGTGATAAGCTTGCAGTGGTTGCGAAACTATCAACCCCATGGGACAAGAAAGCTGTTCGACGCTCCCGCAGACTGTGTACTGCTACTTTATTTTATCGAAAATTTCGCTCATCTCGCTGTACCGCTGACTCGTCTCAACCGCGACGCCACACCTTGTTTGAACCCAGGAGCAAGAAGCGGCTTTCGCCGAGCTACGCCTCCGCCCTCAAACGCCGCTTGTTCTTGCCCATTTTCGATGAGCAGGGTGACACCGAAATACACACCGACGCCAGCAACATCGGCCTCAGCGTGGTGATCATACAGCGAGAATATGGCGTTGATGTAGTTATCGCTTATGCCAGCTGTACTCTGTCGCGCGCCTAATATACTCGTTCATGACATAAAAGGAACCACTCGTCGTTATTTTGGCCGCTGCAAGGTTTCGCCCGTACTTTCACCCTCTCACTTTCAGAGCGGCCACTGACCACCGCGCCTTGTGTTGGTTGGCAAACGACCCACCAAGACGCGTGGCGCGATGGAACCACCGCCTAAAGATTTCGAGCTGAGCATCGTCTATAAGTCCGGACATAACCATGAAGACGCCGACACGCTCTGTCAGGCTCCTGCCGAAGTCGCTCTCCCTGGCACGACGGTTGCAGTTACCGCCCTCTAAGTCTGGACATGACCATGAAGACGCCGACCTGCTCTGTGGCGCACGTACCGAACAGTTGCAGTTTCCGCTCTTTAAGTCCGGACATAACCATGAAGGCGCCGACACGCTCTGTCTCAAGAGTTTTTCCCTGAAAAACTGCTCACATCGTCATCTTCAATCTCTCAAGCCAACAGGCTATCTTCTGTGGCGATTCTGGACCCAGCACACGACACACCGTAGGTGTCAAGCACACACCAAAAGCACACCGCTGACACAGCACACCAATTTGCACTTACGGAAAATTAACACACCACTGCCGTTGTCCGTACGGTGTCCTTAATACACATGTTAAAGTCCACAACACACTATTTTGCACAAGTACACTACAACAAGCACAACCAAAAGATACATCTATTGCTTCACATCGATTGGCCTACCTGTAGAGAGATCTGATTTGCAACATATATCGTCAGTTTGCTCGGCACATCCGGAAACACATCCCCCTTGCTTTGGAGTAGAGTCCTTATCTGTGATCTCCTGTCTTCATTCAGATTGGGGTTTATTATTACGTTATCCCACGCCCACAATGTCAACAGCCACTCTTTGAAACAGTAGGTGGATGGCTGACAACTTGCCCAGCGGTGCTGGACCAACTCTTTCGTTTGTAACTGTGCGCTTGCACACGGCACACGAGCGAACAAAGAGTTTAACGTCACTCTGGACACCTGGCCACAAGTCCTCGGTGATTCTAGACATCGTTTTTTGAACACCCAGGTGTACGGCCATAATAGTGTCATGTGCTAAGCGCAACATCGTCTCTCGCATATCTTTCGGTAACACCAGCTGTTGGACCCATCTTCCTGAGCTAAATATGCATTCCCCGTGCAGAAGACTGTTTACCAATTGATATTACAATCACATACGACTCCTCTCTTCACTTTTTCCCCAACTCTTTCGAAGCAGGCTTTCAGGCTCGGGTCTTGTCTTTTCCTAATTGAAATTTTGCCCGGTGTTACGCTCAGAAACATCGTAAGGGGAGACGAGAGCAGGCGCTTCGTCGCTCGAGCTGTTGCTTGAGCTCTCGTCTCCACTGCCAACGTGAAGCTGACTGCCCCATCACCTGTCTGAGCTGTTGTGGGCCTTTCCTCCTTTGAGCATTCGACAACGTCGAGCATCTTCCACTCTGGATCGTGGTCCTTGACACTTCTTGTACCCGTAATTTTTCCCAAGATGAGATCGTAGATGGGTTACTCTACGCATTTTACCACTACCTGTCCAGTATAATATCGCGTGGACACTAGAATCCTCTCTTCAGGAAGGTACCTCACGGTGTTATCTAAACGAGTGACGGCCGACGCTTCTCCTGTAAGATAGTCGTCAATAACCAGGCTTCTTCAAAACAAAACTGTGTTGGCTCCGCTGTCTCTTAGCACCAATATAGGACGGTCCCGTATTTGTCCAACCTCCACCGGCATTGCTGCTTTCGACTTGGGTGTTCCACCCACCGCCTCAATTTCCAGTGGCGTTTGCTCTCCTTTTAGCTGTGGAACTTCAGGGGGTGTCACAAGTTCTGCCCGAGAGCCGACAACGCATGCAGTTCGGTCCTGCGTTCTACATCGGCACTCATCCACAGTGTGTCCTCTCCTCATTCAACCTTGACACATAACCTGTGTCTTTTGGGCAACGCTACTAGTCGGACAGTGAACTGCACGGTGCCACCTTGCCAGAGAGGAAACACCTTACTGGCGCCTTAGATGCACCGCCATAGGCTCTTGGTTTTGTCGCGTCTGTCTCTGGGTCTTTTTGTGCTTCCTCCTTTGCCTTACTCATATTTATCAGCCCTTGAGATTCGAGGAATTGGTCTGCAGTGTCGGCAACCTCTTCCAGCGAACACAACTTTCTTTCAGGAATAGCGCTAGCTTTGGACTGCAACATGCTAAAAACTGCTCTGTCACAAGCTTGTCACGCACCGCTTCAAAACTCTTTTATGTCTTTGGCATATCAAGCCACCTATCGAAATAGTTAGTCAGCTTGCAGGAAAACTGCTTAGCGGTTTGAGAATCCTGAGGTTTCGCGGTGCGAATCTCTCTCGAAAACCCTCTGCCGTAAGCCTGAATCTTTGGATTAGTGCCTTCTTGACCTTCTCGTAGTCCATGGAATCATCAGCAGGCATTCTGCCTTACACATTCAGCGCCTCCCCGACTAAACACATGCTCAATGCCGTGGCCCATCTACCACGCTCCCCGCCTTTCCCCAAAGCTATACGCTCGAATCGTTGCAGATATGCATCCAAATAACCTCTTTTGTCATCAAAAGGAGACAACAGCTTTCTGGCCGGTCTATCAGATTCGGTACCCGTTAAGAAACGCTGATCATCGTCCGTGATCTCTTCATAACCTCCAGCGACATGCGCCTGTGTCCGCAACAGAAACTCCTTCTCCCGTTCTATCCTTCATTTCTCCTGTTCTTCTACCTCGCGAGCCTTTCTAGCCTCCCGCTATTCTGCCTCGCGAGCTCTTTTACCTCCCCGCTCTTCAGCCCAGTGAGCGGCTGCTGGTGCTTGCGCCGTTTCCTCTCTCTGCCTATCTTACTACTATCTCGGCCTTTTGGCCTCTTCTTTCTGCCTATTTCCCTCTTCGTCATAGAGACGCATCGCCTCTTTCTTGCTTAACCCTAGCTTGAGCGCCAGTTCTAACGTTTTTGCCAAATGTATACTTTCTGCCGTCGAGAGATCGGAAAGATCCAAGACTAAACAAACAGAAACAAGGAAATGAACCCTGGCACAGCCTCGCCACTTTGTCACGGATCTCCCCGGAGAACACTCGGTCCGAAAGAATGTACTAGGCGACAGGTGTACCCACACAGACTCACATTTAATACACCCTACGTGACACAAACCCCAGCACACAATACCAACAAAACTAACACAAAACCATAGACTATCTGTACACACAACCCGACAGCACTGCTACTAGCGTCTACTCCTAGCGTTCTACTGTTAGCGGTCGGCGTTCGGGCTCACGATTCGGTGCTTATGCCACGTTTCGTAGGTCCAGTAGCCGGCATCGAGGTAGCGTTCGAAGTGCTCACGCTGGCATCGCTGGCGGCGTCGTTGGCTGCGTCGTTGGCTGCGTCGTATAAGCTCCCTGTCGAAGCGCCCGTGGAGGTGATGTCGGTGTTGTTGGCGTTGGGGGCACCACCCGGACGGGTGGCAACAGCGCTGGAGACACCCCTGGCCGTAGCAGGTGGTAGCGTCTTTCGTTAACTCCCCGGAACGGGCTCAAGAACGGCAGGAAGTCCATAGTGCAAATCTGTAGAACTCGAGCTCGCCGCAGCAGTAGCCGGCGTTGCTCTCTTCCAGCCGAAGCGTCCTTGACCCGCCGGAGCCTCCGCTTCTCTATTCTTCCCTCCGGGCATCGCTCTTCCTCGCTCTTTTATAACCTTGGCGTTAGTCCACCTCATCCTTGTCTTCTCTTCCCACCTCCCTGAATGTTTCATCTTCTTTATTCTTCTGTTAATCCACGTCATCCTTATCGCCATCCTCGTCGTCTTCTTCAAACCTCTTTCGTTCATACTTTTATTTCAGACTACCTATTATATGTGACACTGTCAGACTCCTGCCGAAGTCGCTCTCCCTGACACGACTGTTGCAGTTTCCTCTCTATGAGTTCGGGCATAACCATGAAGACGCCGACATGCTCTGTCGGGCTCCTGCCGAATTCGCTGTCCCGGACACAACAGTTGCAGTTTCCTCTCTGTAAGTCCTGACATAACCATGAAGACGCGACACGCTCTATCGTACTCCTGCCAAAGCCGCTATCCCTGGGACGACAGTCGCAGTTTCTTCTTCATAAGTCTGTACATAACCATGAAGACGCGTACAAGCTCTGTCGGGCTCCTTCCGAAGTCGCTCTCGAAGGCACGACACTTGTAGGTTCCTCCCTATAAACAGAGACATAACCATGAAGACGCCGACACGCGCTGTCGGGCTCCTGTCGAAGTCTCTCTCCCATGACACGACGGTTGCAGTTTCCTCTCTATAAGTCCGGACATAGCCATGAAGACGCGGACACGCTCTGTCGGACTTCTGCCTAAGCCGCTCTCCCTGGCACGACGGTTGCAGTTTCCTCTCCATGAGTCCGGACATAATCATGAAGACGCCGGCACGCTCTACCGTACACCTGCCGAAGTCGCTCTCACTGGAACGACGGCTGCAGTTTCGTCTCTATAAGCGCGGAGATAATCGTGAAGACGTCGACACGCTCTGTCGGGCTCCTCCCGTAGTCGCCCTCCCTGGCACGACGACTGCAGTTCCATCGGGGCTATAAATTTTTCTTATTTTTCAACCCAGCATAGCGCCGATCCAGAGTTAGGACCCTTTATTGATTATTTAAATCAACGGGCACTTTACGGAACTGCTTTTCACGACACCTTTTGCCGTGACCTGTTCCATCAGGTCGACATGGACCTCCTTGGCCCCTTTCGTTTGTCCTCGGGTGACAACTGCTGCATCATTGCTGCCACTATCTCACTCGATACGATGAGGCCACCTTACCTCGTCGTAGAGAGCCCAAGGTTGCAGATTTCATGAACCAGATCAGGGTTCGACCCCCCGCCGCGACCTATAATATCACCGATACAGGAACAGCCTTTGGCATAAGACATCCGAAATTTTTCAGCTCAGCGGTGCGACCGATCGAAAATAAAATCCACAGACGAGGGCGAATAAACACTTATTGCGCAAAAGAAGACCAGAGCGGATTACGGGTGGGGTCCTCAGTCCAGGACTACCGAACTTTCCGCCGACACTTTGGTGATGGCGACTAGCGCCTCCTGGTTTTCCGGGGTGCCACTGGCCAGCGTCGCCTCGCACTGCTCCAGCGCTGTGCAGTGCGGATTTAAGTGGTTATTACCTTCGTGCGCGCCAGTAGTTG
Organism: Amblyomma americanum; assembly: GCA_030143305.2. Taxonomy (NCBI): domain Eukaryota; kingdom Metazoa; phylum Arthropoda; class Arachnida; order Ixodida; family Ixodidae; genus Amblyomma; species Amblyomma americanum. The sequence goes on from JARKHS020001024.1 coordinate 13,699, forward strand.
AGGCATCATGGAGTGGTGCAACGCAAAGGAAACAAGGACGACATAGGCACAAAGGAACACGACTACGTGGATAGAGTTAGCTGTGTATTTCATGAATTTCGCGTGAATGTGTGAATATCACCATAGCAAGGATATGTATCTGCGTATAATGTTGGGCGAATAAGGTGTAGATGGTGAAAATTTCGGAACATGAATGTTTGGATGCGTCTTTGGCAGTAGGAGCCTGCTAAGGAATGTTTCTTATGTGGTTGGAGGTTGAGACGCCTCTTTAGGCGGAGGGTCTCTAGGCGGATCGAAAAATGGGCTGAGAGCTTGTACAGACGCCTATTTAGGCGAAGGGTCTCTAGGCAGGTTGTAAAATGGATTTAGATGGTGTAGAGATTAAATTTAGTGTGCCCCACTCGGTTTTTATAATCTCGAGCTAGGGCGCCGGCCCTAATACTACAATCAAGACATGCATGATCTGAGACCCAGGTGATGACATGATCATGCTGGAGATGGCCGCCGAAAACGCGGAGAGCTGTGCGCGGGACATGTCCACTCGTATAGGCTCTGCAAGCGGCTTGGAAGTCGAAAAATATGGGTGCGGTGGTGCTGGGTGTCGCTCATTTTGATGGTGATGGCTGTTGCGGTGTCTTTTGCGAAGTCCGCCGGTTCGGGTGCCCTGAAGGTCGCTTCAAGATAGCTTTTCGCATTGTTGACACCAGCGCTTGCATATCTACGTAGCTGTGCATACGAAGAAAGGTTCACATACATGGCTGTGGTGTCTTGGCTGTAATGCCTATGGAGACTGCGAAGACGGGCCTGACGGCAGGGGCCTGCGACTCATGCGTTCATGTGACGACAGACAGGCTCCCTGTGAAAACGGGAGCGGAACAGTGGTGGGCAGAATTACGGTCATGGCCATGGTCCTGGCAGCTTGCGGGTCACCTATCCTTGAAGGGATGGCCCTACTCTCTGAGGTGGTGGAGACGAGTCCGTTGGAAGTTCAGAACAGCATGCTGAATTTCCGAAAACATGTGAACCCCGAGAGCAAGGGCTCTGGTGGTGGATGTACACATGGGGGGGGGGGGCAGAGCTGTTTTAAAAAGCGTGCATATAAGAATATCGATCCTACTCTTGGCGGTGCTATCACCATTCTTGTATGGATTACCGTACTGGATTCGACTCATAGCCATGCCTGTGACGAGGCGGATAGTGTCATCCTATCAGATGCCCTTGCGATGTCCCGCGATACATAGTACCACACCGACGATATTGACCACAGACGTGCGCAGATTGGCAGTGGTGTTGGTGTGCTTGCCGCCATGCTTGACCAAGCACTCAGCTGAATGATTTTTCCTCTCTAAGGTGGTTATGAATTTGGAGCATTATTCGACCAAGAGAGCGACAACGGGGACCGTAAAACGGATAATTTCTGATTTACACTGCTAGTATAAAGAAAATGCTTGACCTTAGTAATGACTGTTTGTAGGGCTTGCTCTTTGGAAGCGAGGCATCCTCGTTTTAACAGGTGGTTATCTCATCAGCATAGATGGTATATGCAATGTTGGAGAATGTTGAGAGTTTGCGGCCGAGAAGAGCCATGGCTATATTGAACGGAAAGGCTGATAGGACAGCACTTTGTGGAATGTCCTTGTCATTTGTTGGGAAAGGAGACGATCTGGTAGATCCGATGCCTGTCATGACTCTTCGGCCTGTGAGCAAGGTCGAGATATGTTGGAACATGGGAAAGGCGCAGTTCATCTGATTAAGGCTCTTTTAGGATGGCAGACTGGAAAATGTTATCAATGGCGCCCATAATATCAAAAGTTAGAAGAAGGTGCTCTCCGCTGGAGGGGGTGTATCCCACTTCGTGTTGGAGACAAAAGGCGTCTTGCGTGGAGAGATCTGGTCGAACACTGAGCATAAAAGAGAGGAAGAGGAAAAAGTTCTGATTTTCATAATAGTCTTGCAGGCGTATTTGGATGATTCGCTGGCATAGCTTGTCTAAGCAGGAGGTGAGCGATATGGACCTAAAAGCAGATAGGGAGGGTGCGATTATGTCGTTGTCGGCGGCATCTCATCAGTAGCCCTTGACAGGCCTCCCAGAACGTTTGCTACATTCGGATCAACGTGAAAGCACGTATTCGGGCTACGTAGAGGACGACGATGAGCAGGCAGTGCCGCGGGAAGGAGCAGGTGGAAGTTCTTGAAGACGACGCTCTGCAATGCACAGCGGAAGTGTGTTGTGCAGTTTAACACGGAGTCTATCGTTGCCGCCCTTTTAGTCATGATGCCTTCTGTCAAGCTGCGGCAGTGCAACCACTAGATGGATGGTTTTAAATAATCTGTATAAAGCCCCTTCTCTACAAACATAACCTCGCATACTAAATATCGCGTTGCAAAAAAAAAGACGGCGATAGATTAGTGGCCACTTTCAAAGGCCTTTCAAGCTGATCTGCTCTCGCCGCCGCGGGCCCGACTACCATTCTTAGTCATGTGATTCCTTTTTGCTAGGCTCTGAACAACCGAACATACATCGGCAAGAGACAATTGTGCTAGGTTCTGACCCTCCGGGTTGGTGCTCACGCGCTCATACTGCTTACCACCCGCACGCAAACAAACTGACAGAGAGACTTAATAAGACCATGGCGGACATGCTGGCGACGTATGTCGATGCCTATCACATGAGGTAAAACGTGATGTTGCCATATGGGATATTCACCTATAATAAAGCAGTCTTAGAGATGACATGTTTCACACCGTTTCGCCTTCTCTACGGCAGGGAGGTTAAGACGATGCTCGACGCAATGTCGCCTTCCGAAAACGATGACCAAATATCTGTTGACGCTCAGCAGTTTGTCCAAGATGCCGAGCAGGACCGTCAACTCGCGCGCCTCCACATTGTGCATTGCACGCGCCGGTACAGCATTCGGCACAGGCAGGTCTACAATCCCTGCGACTAGGCTTAGGGTGGGCCCCTGTTCGACGGAGTGGCTTGTCTGAAAAGCTCACTTGTTGCTATTTCGATCATTACAAAGTCTTGCGGCGCGTGAGCTATGAAAACTGCGAGGTACTCCCGAACGCCCTTGAACATACACGGCATCGAGTACCCCTTCCAGAAAACGGCCATGTTTTGCGCACGGAGCGGTGTTTTGCGCAGTGACCGTCAGCTTATTCGACCTGCTCGTGTGTGCTTGTGTGCGCGCGTCTTTGCAGGAGGAAGGAATGCCAGGTGGCGCTCCTACTCAAAGACGTTGACGTTCGTGGCTGTCGCCTGTGTGTGTCCCCTTTCTTGTCCATGTTTGTTACATGTGCAAAATTTCCATTCATTATGTACACCCAACTCGCCCAAAACGTAACGATGCTGAACTGATCTGAAAAATATTGAAGTCCACCGGCTGAGCTCAGACCCGGAGGTCGATGTCGTTCGTGCACCTGGCGTCGGGCCTACAAGAGGAGCCCGCCGCGGGGAGGGGAACACTACCCCAGACCGCGCCTAAAACCTCCTCTTCAGTAATGTTTGCCTCCTTTTCCTCCGCCCTGAACGACATACTATTTCTTTTTCTCGTCACCAGCGCTGTGACAATATATAAGCATGCACATGTGCCCACGAAAGTCTTGAGAAAATGAAAATTGACACAAAGCCGCAAGCATGCAGCCATGATCTGAAGGGTGTGCTTTGTAGTTCTTTGCGCGACATGCTCATTGCACTCCTCAGTGCCTGGCTGTAGTTCTAGCTAGCGAGAAAATCGATATTTTTTGCCATTTTGGCGTTCCGAAAACTTTTGTGGGCACCTCTACTCTATGCACACATGTAAACGTCGCCATGTGTAATTTTCACCTTGTTACACCCGAGAATATGGCTACTACGTAGTTAATAGCTGTTTTCCGCCTACTACTGTGGGCAGGCACGTGACCTAGATAGAAAATTTCGAAAACAATGCCAATGACGGCGGATTTTCTGCAGAAGGGGAGGCGTGGCTGATATGCACAAATAGAAAGACCCTAATAAACAACGTGTTGTGTAACTACTATGCTTCGTCTCTTCCGTGCAAACACACACACACACACACACTGTTTATATTGATATACCGCTTTGATCTCATAGCAATATCATGAATGACAAAGCACAACCAACGATAAACAATTGAAAACAATGGCCACACAGCGCTAACGCACCTTACTCGCATTCTCATTTGAAACTGGAATTTTATTTTCTGGATTACAAAAAAATGCTGGAGCCAAGAGCTAACGGCACATAAAACTTGGTTTGGTTTATGGGGGATTAACGTCCCAAAGCGATTAAGGCTATGAAGGACGCCATAATGAAGGACTCCGGAAATTTCGACCACCTGGGGTTCTTTACCATGCACTGATATCGCAGAGTAAGTACATGGGCCTCTGCAATTTCGCCTCTATCGAAGTTCGACCGCCGCAGTCGGGATCGTACATGCGCTTCGGGTCAGCAGCCGAGCGCCATAACCACTGAGCCACCACGGCGGCTGTCTGATAAGACTGCCTGACGGGGCTCTGGGCAGCATGTAAGAAATGTAAGGATATCGATATCGTATTTCCAGTGATCTGAAATGGTTTACTCATAAATATTACTAATGATGCTAATCGCACTCTTGGCTTCCTTCGACGTAACCTACTCATATGCGGCTTCTCACGTAAAACAACTAGCACACGTAATCCTTGAGGGGCCCTAACTTGAGTGCGCATGCGCATTATGGGACCCACATAACTAGAACCTAAGAGCTACCATTGAATCGATTAGAAACCGCGCTGCCAGATTTAATTCTTCGGCCTACTCCCGCCATACAAGCGTCACTCAGCTAAAAGTTAAAGATGGTCTTTCAAGCCTACAAGCGCGCCAAAAATTATCTAGATTTTACTTGTTTCACAAATTCTATAATGACTTGTCACCTAGCACTGCAGTCATCATGCCAATTCATCGGTCAGCAGCATCTTCCACGCGATGGCCGTTTATCCGCCATATGCCTGAACGACGACTCATCTCAACTCCTTTTTTGTTAAGACTGCCATTGTCTGCAACGATCTTCCCCCAGACGTTATCCTTCACTCTAACCCCAGCCGCTTCAAAACTTCCATGGAGCTTTTATGTTATGTCTAGCCCACCCCTCACGTTTTTACGTGAGGTGTGGGCCCAGCCCCCATGTGGTCGTTGAGGTATCAGATACAAACAAATAAGTGAATACAAAATACAGCGATACGTTTACAGCAACCTAATCTCTTCTATGAAAATCGACGTTAATTTTTTGTCCATATATCTATTGCCTTCGGAAGGTTTAGGTAAGTGTCCAGCCAAAATATTTCCCGTAACGCTTCGACTCATTTGGTGTTTATAATCGTACTCCAGCTCTGCCAGCAGCTTTTGCCGTGGTTCCTCGCAGTTTTAATGTTTAGGCGCCTGAGGTAATACAACACCTATGCTCAAGTTTACACTTGAGGTTTAATTTCAAAGAGTTGTTTGCAGCCGTAGTGAGCACTCGGTGCAATCTAGGCTTACAATTAACTTTATCTTTAAGATATACTTTCCACTGGTTCGTTTTTTTTTTCAACATCCCAAGCGCTGGTCGGCTTTGCTGGAAGTGAAGGTAAGAAAAGGAACGTTCATCTCATGTTTATGATATCTGATGGCTTGGTAGAGTTGCTATGCCAGAAAAAAAACATTAAATTGGCATTAGAGTGCTTCATGACAGCGTCGTTATTAATTTACGTTGAATAAAATTCAAATAGAGCCCGATCGCTGTCTACCCAAGGCTTAGACTTCAAGTGCTTTAAAAGTGTCTATTCCGAGTTCTTCCCGACCTCCAAAAGGAGGGAACTGCATATAAGATTTGTTTCAAAAGTAACACGTATGACAAGGCATGCTTATAAGTTCCCGGGTTATGAATCAAGCACCTGTTGAGTTTTATTTGCAAGCCTTACGGTTATTAGAAGTTACTTTCTCATGGCAACATCGCGGGCAAAGCGTATGCCTGATAGTGATTACGTTTATAGCCCCCTTGATCAATTGTTTCAGCGGTGAGCAGCAGGTGCTATCGCATAAAGGAGAGCAGTCTACACCACGGGACTGTCGCGCCAATAAGTAAGGGTCTGGCACGATGAAGGAAATGAAACTTCACACATGTGTGCTGCTGATGGAACGTCTTGAATCTCTTTATTTCTCAATACAGCTCGATGTAAAGCGCGCGTGTGCTTATTTGTATATGCACTTTTTGCTCCGTCCACTCCAGCTTTGGCCAGTAAATGGCGGCTGTCAAGATTATAAAATAAAATAAATAAATAAACTTCACCTTCCACTGCTGGCGGGTGGCACGTTAACGCAGCTAGTCATACTCTGGTGTCTTCCCGTGCCAGCCACCCTCCGGTTGTGCATTCCTCCTCTCTCGCCGTGGCAGGCGGTGTTTCGCTCTGCTACTACCTGTCACGGTTGCCACGTGGCGTGTTACACCGACAACGCCAACGACTACGACGCGGATACGACGCCTAAGAGCTACGATCTAAAGAGAAAAAAATGGCGCCAAATATGTTATTGTACTTGTCAAACTGCAATTTTAATGGCTTCACAGGGGCACAGGGTGACCGCGAAATAAGCGCAGCAGTGAGAATTTCACTATGCTAAAAAAATAGATAAAGTTTTGAGGAAGAAACAGATGTTGAAGGATTGCAAAAGCGTTCAGTATGCCACCATATGCAGTTCTTACAGCACAGTCACCCCAAGCGGATCCAAAAACTTCGCGTAAGGTGGTTTACACTGATGGTTTACAGTAATACGTTCGGGTTTAGTGTCTTAATAGCTTGCTTCTTTGATTAGCAAGAGTATATATTACAGTTATCCACAGGCTTGTCTAGAGCACTCAAAAGGTGCGTTCTTTTGTGCATTTATGAAAATTTCCGCCGCTTGGCGGGACCAACACAGCTGTTGAAAACAGAGTTGAAAACAATCCATGCGAATGTGCATGCATGATGAGATCAGTTTTTGAGCTCTAGGCCACTCTCAAGTTTTACAGATACCCCCTCCTCCCCTCAGTGCTCTTTTCGAGTGTTCTAGACAGGTGTTTGGAGCACTGTAAAAAATGCTGCATGTGCTGGTTTCTCGCGAGTACCCGGCGCAAGGGTAACTATTTCTCATTCATTTTCGGAAGACCAGACAAAACTCTTTACCGTTGTGTAAAGGAATGGCAAACAATGCAAACGAAAGCACAGCTGGACAAACGTCTGAGAAGGGCTTTCGAGTGCTAATTTGTAGGAAGTGCACTTTGAAGGACATCAAAGCCACCAAAGCGCTAACTTCGAACTTACGTATCACAGCGCTCATTCAAATGGCCGTGAAGGGACATATTAAGTCCAACTAGACTAACAGGTTAGCGTCTCGGCGACACCGCACGTATGCAATTTTTCTCTAAGGCAGCTGCGTTCCTCTGCAAGAAAACTGCGTAAAAGCGACGTACACCTGGCAACAGCCTTCGCGGATTATGGAAACGGCGCTCGGTAATGTGATTACTTCGCCGGCCACGACTGCTTTGTCGCCTTTTCACGCAGCGCTCTTTCGCTGCCAATGCGCAAGTAGCGTGGAAGTGTAAGGAAAACAGAGTGGCGAGCGTATCCAAGAATGGGGAGAGTCTTGTGGTTAGCAAAGCGCGAAACAGACGGCAGGCAGAGAGACGAGAGGCACAAAAACGAGCTCTGAGTCGTCAGCCTCGCTTTCTGTGCACTCAGGCCTGCGTGTAGCTGTAGTACGCAAAAAGTTCAGAACTGGAAGCTCTCAACTACATTCACGCTCGAAAACGTTGTCTCTGTTTGAACGGAGAGCTTCCGCGCAAGGCAGCTAATGCAAAATGGTCCAACCTGCCACTGGTTCTTGGGCTCGTCAATGGGGGAGGATTTCAATAATATAATTTGACATTTTTTCAGCACCGCAGTCACCTTTCCGCGCAGGAATGAAAGAATGTTGAGAGTGTTTCAGAGGAATAATATCTGTAGCCTAGCGTCTTGCTTATTTAGATTTTTAAATGTGGACATTAAAAGCAAAATAATACGCATAGCTTTAAATTTCACTAGTTTCGCAAATGTCTTCTCTCACATACAGGGTGCTTGCATCAGATTTTTATTTTCAAAGTTGTGAGAAATATGTCGATGCGTGCTCTGCGGGTGGATTGTGCAGCAATGCGGACATTATGTGCTTGCTAGAGCTCAATAACGAAAAAATTATAGAACTAAAATTGCTCGAACAACTCTGCATTTTTTATTTCTTGGGGAAAGATAATATCGCGAAACTTAGGGCCTCATCATCGAAGGTGAAACCAGTTCTTTAGTTTTCTTAATCGCCATTGTTTTTGAAAATATCGAATGTAAAAATTACGCATTTTAATGCTCTCTGCACTCTAAACACGAATAACCCTATGTGGAAGTAAAAAGGAAGTAAGCTGTCCTCTAGCACGCTCCTTATAGGGGCAGGGTATGCTACCCAAGTTTAAGAGTAGATTTCGATCACTAAGCATGTGTAATGCTTACTATTCGCAACTGAGGTATAATCCCATTTAAAAGCATTGTAACCTGATGCAGTTAGCAATGGGAGGAGGCTTTTAACGCGGCAGTGGACGTCCCGATGTTAGCAAATACAGGAAATTGAAGCGTAGTTAATATCTTCGTAGGCGCTAGAGCCTCGCAAATTTTGAAGAGGGAATTTTCTTTTCGTTGTCAGCAGTAAGTATTGTGTATTTTTAACGATGAAAATCTGGGCTGGGACCGCATACCCTTCCACTTAAATGGTGTGCACTACAGGGCAGCTTATTCCTTTTGCACTCCTCTCGCGAGTTTAAAGCGTGAGTTGGCATTCGCGCGTTGTATATTCATAAAACGATGTCTCTGCGCGTAGTATCATCGCCGAAATCACGTTGACTGTTTCTAAGTAATAAAATATAAATTAGATATGCAAGTGACGCCATATTTAAATTGTAAGATGCGGGAAAGCCTGCTCAACAAGTTTTCGAATGCGTATCGCGACCTTTCAAATGCGACGTTCGATATTTCTAACCACATTGCCGATAAAGAAAATTTAAGTACTGGACTCACCTTCTATGTTAATGTCCTTCAGATTCACAAAATAACCTTGGCCCCTAAAATAACACAGAAAAAGTTCTAGTTACTCTTTGATAATTAAACTTCTAAATGTACAACTCTATAACTTATACAATATATGCCTTGCTGCACAATGCACCTGCACACAGCACGCCGACGTATCTCTCACAGTTTTTAAAATAAACGTTTCTAAACGTTAAAGAAACACCTAATCATTTACCAGCTCCTGTGTCTTGAAACATTCATCAACTCATTAAAAACTTGTAACGATGTATGGAATAATTTGAGTACTTATCGCCAAAACTGAGCTATGCCCGTCACTTTTCTTTGCTTCGTTGAAGCAATGCCTTCTTACTCGAATTTTTTTTCGATAACCACTGAGGCACTACAATTGCATAGGATTTTTCTTCGGCTTCTTGATTTCTTTTTTCACTTTTTTTCATAAATATATAAGAAATATAGCCGTTTTATATGTGCAAAAACTAAACATATTCGTGCGCATATTTTTTCTGATCTCAGGGTCGGTTTCTACGGAAACAGAGGTAATTTCTTATGAAGACGACTGCCAGGGTAAGTTCTCGTGCATCGAGGAAATGTTATTTCCTCTTCTTCCTACTACCAAAATGGCGCGGCTACCTTCTCAGAAGCCAGTTGGAGTTTTGAGTATTTAATATGTTTAGAAAGGCTGGAACTGGTGGGGAAAAGAGAAAGAGGAGTGGTCGCTCTCAAAAGGCATGTTCCACATGCTCTCTCTTCCGTGCGTGTGTGCGAATACTTCTTCAATCAAAGCAGACTAAAGGTTTTGGCTCATGTCTTACAAAAAGATGTTGAGCTGCAGTACGCTTTTCGCTAATAACTAAGTTGCTGGCAGGGTCTGCACTATTGTTGGGAGACAAACTTATCCTCTTCAAATGCTCCGGGCTCTAATTGATTGCTGAAATGAGCGTTTGCGCTCAATCCGCTGTCTCCAAGCACCTGAACACGGCGCTCCCCCCCCCCCCCCCCCCCTTGCTTTCAGGGAGACATGCTAAACTTCTTTTATCCGGAGAGGCCACCATCGGAAAGCTGACCTGTAAATATAACCAAAAGAACCTACTACTGCGGTGGCGCTTAGAAAGATGCGGGACTGTAAATGTGGGAATCAAATACTTCACGAGGTTAGGATCTCGATTCAGGCACATACAATAATAAGAATGAGCCCGTATTGCGCTCCTGAGGCGTTTCTAAACAGATGTGGCCACGTGGCGTGTCCCTTGATTTATGAAAAGCAGTCGAGAAGCACAGTGATGTTTAATGGCAGGTAAAATTTGGCGGCAATTAAGATAAAATCTAATGGGGCTGGTATTATTCATGACTGGCGAATCAACAATCTCGCGATATGATTTGTCGTTGCTAGGATTTAACTTCAAAAGGAATGTTATATCTCGAAGGTAAGAACTTGTGCAATTCTACAATTAACTTTTCACGAGGTCCTGCAAGCATCTGTTGCAGCGCGAGCGTGTAACATACAAACTCTTATTCGCGAATAAAAAACCAAGATTCCGAGTACATCATCTTCGCGATGCCCCGCAGAATGCAAGGTTATTCCTGTAAACATCCTTGATCAGGTCTAAATTACAATTTGCATCCGCCATTTAAAATCCACAGCAAGAATACCTGATCAAATTAATAGCAGAAGTACAAAACAAAGCGTCACCTTCCTCTATTGCTCATACTCATACATCACAAATTTGTCCCTCAAAATACAATCCTAACTATGCGGTCTTTGCCGCGATCGCCGCATTTGCAATATGTGCCTACTTCAAAATTTTATCATTTTCCTGTTCAGACAGAAATATTACCTCTGCGCACGTCCATCACGCACGTCTCTCTATATTGGACATTCGCTAAAGTTTTCACATCAAAATGCCCTTACAGCTACTTTTTCCCAGTCATTTTGCCTTCAAGCAGCTAGTGACTGGAACGGCTTTCCCCTCTTAAAAGGCCACAGAAAGGGGTGTTTGAGCTTGGCTTTAAAATGCTTGCACTATGTAGAGGAGAGGCCACCGGGCGTCTATGTCGCGTGCGAGACCTCAAAGGCGGGCGGGAAATTTACAATACATTTTTAAAGATTCCCGCTTTCGCACCTCGCGGCGACGCGCGGTGCCGGGCTTTCGCACGAAAACCTGGCAGACGACGTCACGTCTTGCAAATGACGTCAGCAGCCGGGGGTTATCATTGGTTCACAGCGACCAAACTCTTTCAGACGTCACGCGCTACAGCGGCCGCGGCCACTCCGCGCGCGCCACAGCCGGCGGAGGTAGGGGAGGGGCCGAGTGAGTGGGGCCGGTGGAGGAGCGCCGCCGTTTTGGCGTCCGAGAGGCGAGTGAAAGGCGCGAAGACGCGGAAGCTCAAATCTTCGTCTGCATATAACTCAGCTTCCACCAAACACATTAAAATAATTCTTGCTGGGAGATAATTATGAACTGTCGTCTTTTAACATCCCAGACATATCGCACCTTTATTGAGACCCCCTTTCTGGGTCCCTTTAATTGTAGCCATCACTTGCCCATCAACCTTAATAGATAGCCAGACACCTTTCATCACGAAAAAGACGCTTAGATTATTATCTTAATTGCACCCCTTATGTACTACATCCAGAAAAAGAGGTCCTTAACCATACAAAAGTGAATGTGGAGCTTTTTAACCGACATATTCGCCCTGTACTTATGGTTATCACAGTAACTTGGCAGCAAACAACAAAACTTCACGTGTGTTATAGAGTAAACAATAGAGCGAAATGAACGATTGCAGAGAACTTTAGAGGCTCACGTTTACAGAGGACACTTGAATACAAGGATAGCACGAGCGGATAACAGTTTAGCTGGAACTCTGAAAAGAAAGCGCACCTGGACAAGAGATCTGATGCGCAAAACAGACAGCTGTTAGTGCTTAGTCTTAAAGTAGATATTAAGCAAAAAGAAAGGCGTTATCGGGAGTGCAAGGGAATGCAGCTTAGTCAGAAGGTCAAGAAGTTCGCAGTAATAAGGCAGCCGCAGCTTACCCATGAGAGGGTGGCTGGAGATAACCGGTAGAGTCTTATAGCGGAATTCATTCGGCTCACGTGCCACTTGCAGGTTTGTACTACACCGTGATGAATTCCCCTAAACATCTGACATACACGTTTTCCAGTTCAAGTTATTGAAAATTCGCTGTCGCCCTACCAAAAGCTTGCCGTCCCAGTTAGCTGAGTTGGTAAAGCGACGGCTCCGGTGAAGTGGTGCTTCTGGGTTCGAACCCCGGACCAGGACGAATTTTTCTTTATCTACGAAGTTTCTAAGACAGCTGTATAGCTTTCCTTTGTAGTCCTATGGCTGCGCTTTGGTGGACGTGAAGGAGTAATTACTCTCTTAATTGCAAGTTTACATTTATCGATAACGAAGGCAAGGCATGCAGCGGACTAGGTGGGAAATTGAGATTAGAGCAATTTTCTAAGGCTACACGGCTCCGGCTCGCGCCGAGCAAGGCCAGTCAGTCTTTTTTATACGGCCGCTCTGGGCGCGCGCTCCTCTTCTCCAGCTCCACTGGATGAAAACAGAGCGCCAGATCCTACTGCGTATGCGCATATCATGGTACAGATACGCCGTGCTACAGATGGCGGCAGCTGTCAAGTACACACCACTTCTCAGGCGCAGTTGGCTCCTCGTGGAACTGGGTCACGCCTGCGTCTGCCACGTGCCTTTGTTTTCAACCCGTAGCAGACGAATTTTCGAGAGATTCGAGAAGGCCACACATCTTGTGAAAAAAGCGGATCGGAGATCAATAGCACACATGCTTCCATCTTGCAAATGAACTTTGTTTGTAATGATGGTGTGCTTCTGAACATAGATTGCAGAAATGTAGTGGTAATCAAATGTTTCTCTACTTGTACAACTTTATTTTGTACCTTCTATTCACCCGCTTTTAATCCGCCTATTTACCTTGAGCTATCAGTCAGACCCCTGAGGTCAGATTGAAATTACACATTAACTACATTGCAAATGCAGCAAGAGCAGGAGTCTCGGAGAAGCTTTTCCCATTTTCTCATCCATGGAAGCGAGCGGGTTTCCTTTAGCCTGGCCTTCTTGACACAGCGATTTGGAATCGTACTGTTTTTTTTTGTTCTTACAACGCAGATGCGGTCCGCTGCCATAGTCACATTACTTGAATCAAAAGAATCTCATTACCTTTTAAGGAATATCTGCATTGCGCATAGGGCGGGTGAATAGGGCCGGGGTATCAGCATATTCAAATAGTGACTTTTCATCCTTCATAATACATTTGAGTAGTACACCTTTAGCTTTCGATTTCAGGCTTCTGACACATAGTCGTTACAAAAATTATTTTCGTGCAACGAATAGGGTACCAGGCACACACGTTTTCAAGAAACATTGTGAGGTGCCTCCTACTGAAGAATAATTAGGCGGAAACAATTAGGCGGAAACTGTTCGCGAGAAGGGTCAGGCGAATTGCTCAGTTCTTCCTCTAGGCATAAAGGGCTACAAGGTCAGACTTTTCGAACGCTCTGATATGATACTGCGTTTAAAAGTCATCTTTACTGGAACGATTCCTCAGCATATGAGACAGTGGTTTGTTTAGGTTTATGACTGCAGTGTAATGCTCACATTACGCACATACCGATTTCTGTACCTAAATCTTAACGTGCTTGTGTGCTCCTTTTTTGCATTTCTCTCTCACCTTTAGATGACAACAGCACTTGCTTCATACAAACACTAAATACTACGGGAGAGCCGGTACGTTGCCCATTTCGCGGTTTCAAGTGTGCAGCGTGAGAATTTTATAATACTGCTGCGCCGGCCACAATAGCCGCTCGGCGGCTGCTCGGCACGAAGCTCGTGCGCCACGCTGGTGCCTTTTGTTAAGAAACTGAAGTGACGCTCCTGCCGCCTCTAGGCGCTGTTGCCGCTCTTTCGGTTGCTCTCAGTGTGAGCGTTCCTTTGCCGTCTAGGCCTCTTTCCGATACTAAACTTCTGCATGGAAAAATATAGAACCACAGTTTCTTTGTGAATAGCACCAGCTGTTTGTGTAAAAATGAAGTTTTCATAACGCCAGTCCTTCACAATGTTTGAAGAGTTTCAAATGGAATATAGCTATCATGTTTTTTAAAGATCTGTATTGCTGCCGTTCCCATTTCTCGAACGTCCCTTATCCAGAACATTTGTGAATTTATGAACTCTTAACAAGGAAAAAACGGGAGTACGCCTGATCGTGTTGCGCTGAATGTGTCTACTGAAATTTCCTGTAGTATGCAGCGCATCAGAACCTTGGACGCGGACCTTGCGTCGTCGCCCTCTCTCATTCTACCTGCCAACGCTGCTAACGAAAAAAAAATGCGTTTTACAATATTTTAGGCTGCAAAAAACCGTAACTATAGAAGACAACAGTACGTCAACAGAATAACAGGACAGGTGGGGACCAATGGGAACTATATGGACAACAAAGGTGGTGTTATTTAGCGAGTAATTGCTAGTCAGCTCCTTGGGAGGTAAAGCGAAATCTGTGTTTCTCCTGAGAGAATTTGCCTCCGGCGGAGGAGAATATGAAAAAGCTGTACAGCTTATCACTGTACTCTTTGGCTTTATATAAAATAGATGGTAAACCGCATAATTTCTATTTCTCGTGAAATGTACTGCACTTTAAGGAATTCCGTTGAATTCATTGGTCTAAGGGCGCTGTTCATTCACAAAAGGGGTGCAGATCTTTGCAGGAGGACGCTTCGCCTAGTCAGGACCACAGGGACAATCCGGAAATCCCCATGCCACGGTTCACACTCTGTTCCAGTAAAATTTCTGCATATTAAAAAATATTGACTTTTTTGAGCTCGTAGAGCGCTTTTCCCGCATAGCATTCTCAGTGGCGTAGTGAATCCGAGTACGGCTAAGATGTGCTGTCTAAGAGTCTGGTTAATTATTATTAGATTTCTAACTTTTTAACTTTTACTGTTCGCCTTCTTATTTACTGAGATGCGCGTAGCCTACCGTAATATCCATATCAGTGTTTGGAATTTCGAGAGCGCGGTGGCCTTCACCGACTTGGTTCAACAAACGGGTTATTTTTCTCGCCATTCGAACATCGGGTCTCTGTGTAGTGTGAACAGCGACATCCATCAAATCTCGTCACTGTGCGGCGCTCATACCGTGTGACAATCTTCCTCTACCGCGCTGGGCTGCTCACCGCTCCTCGCTACTTCGCTGCTCCAGCATGGGTGAGGCTGAGAATATAAGGCGGAACGTGTGCCGCGGGGTGACGTCATTTGATGGACATCGCCGCTCGCTCTCGGCAGGCGCGCGAGTTCCGAATGGCGCGAGAAATGGTCAAAAGAGTTTTAAGCCATGGCGGTGTGGGTAAACATGTCTTCGAAATTCTGAACCCTCACATGGGCATTATTTAAGGTCGGCCACCTGTGTGTAAGGGAGCAGTAGTGCACAAGAGATGATGTACTGAAATTGCTATGCACAAATTAATCTGAAGCTCACCTCTAAGGCGTCCGTAATATTCATCCTCTCGGCTTGTTTATTAAGTTGAGAACAAATTTCACTCTTTCCATTAGACTGAACTCATTCTCTAACGTCAATCCTGTGCAGCAAATTTGCACTAAAACTGAAAATAAAAACTAAACCTAGCATACTGGCAATGCGATTAGGAAACCTATGACCCTAATCTTTGATTTTAGCTATTTATCTGTATACCTCGCAAAAGCATGTTTGTATTGTCAACACTGTTCCCTCTCTTTTCTTAACAGCGTCCCGTCGGCTGTATTCTCGAGTGCGAAAATTCTACACAACGCTTACCAAACGGAACAGAATGCTTAGTGAGTAAAACTTAACCTGCTCTCATCGAGAAGAATGCATATATCAAGAAGTGACGCAACAGAACAGAGCAACCGCAAGTTTTTCGATTCAGAGTGAAGTTGTTAGGTTCCCAAAGCAGCCCGACTGCCGGCTCTCCCTGCAACGCGATGCGAGCTCTGGTCACATATTGTGGCGTGCAAGTAGGACTGACCGCAACATATTACAGTATGCCCTTTGTACTATGTAGACCGCGCCAGTCTTCCCTGGTTGACACACTGACCGGCACACATTTAGGTACGGTGCGACCACACAGAAAATTGCGCTCAGCAAGTGTTATGGAGATATATCACGTTTTTCACAGCTTCCACAAGCACGTCTATGCTTCTGATCATATAATCGGTCATTTATCCCTTTAACTCAGTCGTTAGATCGACTTCCACAGTGTGAATGCATCCCAGTTATGACCTTTGAATTTTTCCCATCGTCAAACAGCGCACAAAAAAAACACCAGGACACTTGGAAGGAACGACACGAACAAGAGCGCACTAGCAACTGAAGTAAACAGAAAAACACTCAATTCTCGGTGAAAATGCGCGCATAGTTTCCGCACGTCTCATAAACATAAAACCAGGCAAAACACCATAAACCCGTATCATTGAAGAAGCTAGGAAAGGAGAAAAAAAAGATATAGCAGCGAAAGCAGCAATGCCAAGCCGCAACACGTCAAAAGGGGAGAGATTTCATGGATGCGAGGCAGATTAGGCTACATAATACAAAGCTGACTGCTGCGGCATTTTTGTCTGCCTTATTTTTTGTTTCTATTTCTGTGTACCATCATGTGTTACTGCGCACTGTCGGAGGCCGGCAATAAAGAAAAAAAAATGTGCATGAACGTGCGTTTCCTGTCAAGAAGCAGAACCGATGTCGATCTAATGCAGAAGTGGTCACTGCAAAAGTCATTAGCCGGAGTGTTTTTTGTGCGCTGCTGGACGATGGAAAAAATGAAGTACCAACTGGCCCAACGTTCTACCTTGCCGAAGTTCATGACCTTTGACCTTGCGCGATTTTGTTCCAGCCTTATCTAATCTGAAGAAGCACTAACGCTTTCATTTGTAGCCTCATGGGGAGCTGTCGGCGTTTGCTCATGCCAATTCTTTACGTTAGAGCTCTATACTCCACGTTCGCGGCTGCTCAGAACATACAGAAGTGAGCTTAACAATGTGATGGGTACCGCAGCTGACGGTGCATAAATTCCAAAGGTCCTTCTTGACCATTGTCAAGTCCACTTCGGTCTCGTGGCTCTATATGCCAGGTGTTTTAGGCAAAGCGATCAGCAATTAAAAAAAAAAAAATATGGTTTTTGAGGTAACGAGAATCTTTTTTCGGCACAGTAATGCCAGTATTGGCGCACATCAAAACACAGGCGACCATGTTAACTTGTGAAGTGATCAACTGAATTCTAATCGTTAAGTTTTTAACTCTTACTGATATGCACCTGATTACAATACGAGATCTGTAGCCCGCCGTTCGAAAGAGCCATATCAGTTTTTAGAATTTCGAAAACGCGATTACCCTCGCCGCTGCGGCCCAACAAAATTTGGCTATTCCGACTAGTTACGTGTACTGCAGGCATTGCTTTGCCTGCATGCTCTTCGTAAGCGCATGTATTTTTGCACGATATAGCCAAACTTTGTCGAGCCACAGTAGCGAGGGTTATCGCGTTTGAGAGATTCTAAAAACTGATATGAATATTACTAACTACCGGCTAGAAATATCTGATTAAAATGAGATGCCTCTAAGTAATAGCTAAAAGTTAGTTTTGTTAATCAGTTTATTAGTTGACACGACTCGCGCTGTTTTTTTACTTCCGCCAACATTGGTATTAGTATGAATCCTATTTTTCAAAATGAGCGATGATCTTCTCTGAAACACCTGGTTTGGCACATTCTTCAAAGCGCTTACTCTCTGGCCTGCACGACCATCCTAGGAAGCCCGATGTTGAAACAGGTTTGAAAGAGTGTTGCTGCCATTATGTTTCTGGAGGAAAAGTTGTCGCGGAACCCAGCGTTCTATGCCTTGCGGTGACATGTTGGTTTAAAATTGCTCTTATAATTTGTAGTAATAACCAGCCAATGGCCACAGCTGCGTTTAGTGCTCGATGCGTAAAGTCGCTTCTGCTATTCTTAGAGAGCTTCTCTAAGACATTTTCCAAAACCGGAGTAGTTTACGCAGATGTAAGCCAGTGTTAATGCTGTTTTTTTTTGCTTCCAGGGCCTCCCAGGACTAGCGGCAGTGAAAATGCAGCGCAACGTTAGCTACACATGCTCTGTCGGCTTGTGCAATGGAGAAGGCGTCTGCGACCGCACTGGTCTTTGGATTGGTTGTTGGACTAATACGCCGCCGCCAAATTCTACAAATGTTACCACAAAGCCTCCTACGACCACAACTGCATCGCCGGGCACTGGGTAATCTTCCTAGTAAACTGTCCTAGAAAACTGTCTTAATAACCCTAGAAATTCGACCTTGTTTAACAAGGAGCCCGCATTGGAATAAACTTACATCCCATTTCAATGTGTGTGGAAGCGTTTTTATTTTATTTTTTTGTCACTGAAAGTGCTAACAGCATGTATGTCGTTGCGGTCTCGGTTTGACGCGACGTGAGCCTGTGCCACTGCTATCTTCATGTGCGCGGTAAGCCTACTGATAGCACGAAGAGCGGCATATATACGGAAGAGTTCATATGTCCGGAACCGAAAATGCAAAACAATGAGGAATCGTCCGAAATGCGAAGCCGTGTAACCGCCCTTTCGATATATCGCTGACCAGCGTGAAATGCACTAAAAAAAACTTGAGCGCAGCTATTTTTTAACGCGACAGCGTTAAGTCTGCCGTTCTACAAAAAATCAGGCATCGTCGTCGGCATTGTTAGCTAGAAGTCCGCGGCTGAAGCACCTTATGTGGGGCACCTAGGTCACGTGACCTTGTGGCGTCATAACAATTTTGGTACCGGATATTAAGCACACTGGCGACTATGGTAGATGGCAGTTAAATTAATAATTGATTGTGACAGCTGCCTCGGGAAGAGCAACCTGGGTCACAAGAGCCCCACGCTGGCATCCCAGGGGAGTGGCCCATCGCTGAACCGCTGCACCATGGCGCCAGGAGTTGTATCAGGTCTCACCGCAGTCTTTAAATGTGAAGCCGAGAATGATTAATTTCGCATGTATGGGCGTTAACCCATTAACGCTATCGGGTCTACTCTTAAGGCGGAGCTCAAGTGTCCCCTCCAAGTTTTATTTACTTTTTTTTTCACGCCACAGCCTAACATAAAAGTTATATAAACGGAAACGATTGATCCCACTCACTACACACAGAGAAACTTAATAGACTGTTGAGATGTATAAATTGTGAAAAAAAGTAAAACGAGTGGCAGAAATCTGTAAGAGAAGCCATGGTCCAAGCACTGGCAAAAAACTATCCAAAGGCACTGAAGCAGTCTACGTGGACATCGGGGACAATGCTGAAGCAGGCAAGTTCACGATAGCTGTGGTGTGCCCGAGGATCCGCCACATTTGATCTCCCGCTGCCAACTCTTCAACAATCATCGAAAGGTAGTTTAAGTTCTTTAGGGCTCCGACAGGATAGCCCCGTGCCCCTGTAGCATGTCCTCAGACCCTGGAGGGACGCGGCTTCGGGTGTGCGCGGGACAAAAGCATTTTTAGTGTTTTTAAGAGACATGGGTTTGGTGGACATTCTTTGACAATTATGTGTGTGTGTGTGTGTTTGTTAGTGCGTGTCTGTGCTTGATTTCACCATTCACCCTTTCTTTTTCTCCTTTTCTGTTCATAATCCTCTTCTCTACTCCTCTCTTCTTTCACCCTCACCTGGAGTAGCATTCCAGCCCGACAGCCAGGCAGACCTCTCCGGCTCCATTAAAGTTCCCCCTCCTCCTCAGAAGGGGCCAATTATCAGAGCTTACGCCAAGGATCCTGCGGAAGCGTAATCAATGGCCATAGTCACCACTATCAGGACTCATGACCGACAGGGCAGTTCATCGCACATCGTGACTGACGTGCGAGCCTTCAAGCCTTCACAGACTACCTTGCTAGAAAACCTCACTGAAGGGCGAGCACACCATTATGCACACTCTCTCACTCGCGCAAAATAAGATGGGCACCTGGACAGAAGGCCTAGACGTAAAATAGGTAGCGAATCATCTAGCTCGAGCGCTCACAAGACGGGTGGTCCACCATATCTACCTATCCCCCTACTAGGACTGTAAGGTGACAGGCTAGAATACCTTATGCTGGAAAGAAGACATTTCTCACTACCCCACAAACAACTGTCTTCTTCGAATGCCATAGACTGGAGGAGAATACAAACTGACTCATTTCTTAATCTTCATATTTTAACAAGATTAGCCCCATAAAATACCCTGCCTACTGTGCTTGGTGCGGGGCAAGCCTCGTGCCCACGCTGGGTCATATATCTTGGGAATGCTAGGACAAACCAGACTGAACATTAAAAGTGTCAACGTTAAAAGTGCCGGATTGTGAGAAAAACTAATTATACTGGCTGGCGGCAGTTAATGGTTTATCGCGAGAGGTTGCTCGGGAAGAGCAACTTGGGTCGCACAAGACGCACTGATGGCAGCCCCTACCATCACGTGGCAGTGGCGCATCCCTTGATCGTTGCACCATTGCGCAAGGAGTGGTGTGAGGAGTCCCAAAAGTATACCTATATGACTAATTCCGCATATATGGGCGTTAACTTATTGACGCTATCGTGCCATACCTTTAAGGCGGAGCTTAAGTGTCTCCTTCATTTTTTATAAGCTTCATTTTATTGTTTTTGATCATGCGCCATTGCATGCTGCTTCCCGGTGGCACACATTATGTCTTATGACGTCACGATGGTCACGGCAAAACCGTAAGCATGGTACCGCTTGCTCCTCATGCTCATTCTGCGTCAATGGCGGACCGGCACCGACTCCGAACAACGACGGAGGCCGACAAACCACTCGGCGTGCCTTACTACCTTTATCGGCCCTACTTATGTCTCGAAGGGAAAGCTGCGCTCTTGGTGGGCCACGAATTGTCGGAGCATGAGCCCTCTGACACGGCCGGACTGTGCGCAGTGGCGGTACGGTTTCTGGCAGCGACGTCGCACGCAGACCGACAGTGACTCATCAGTTCCCCCATGGCCTGTTGCGTTCGTGACTAATAACGTCAGCACGAAATGAAACGTCCAAAAATACGGTCCCAGCTCCGTCCGCGGATGGAAAGACATAAATGTACTGACACTGAGGAAACGGATACGGACAAAGTGCACACGGGAAAGAGAAAAATGTACTCGTATAGCGCCTTTCGTGAACAAGAAACTCGGAAGGAAAATTAAGCAAAACGAAATGAGGGGCTAATTACTCATGAGACCGCCTGCCAGCGATGAGCCATGAACATGCAAAAAAAACATTAAGAACTTCAGGGCAATATATTCAGCCGGCGCAAAGTTATGCTCGGGCAGAGTTATATCGCCATTTTTTTGCAGCCTGGTGGTGGCTTTCTTCACTACCACGCTTCTTTTTGCTTGCCAGGCGCCGTGCGCAAACCCTCACGTCTACGCGACTACTACTGCCTGCGGCGAAGGCAGGGAAGAGCGCGACTATAACTCAGATGCATTGTTTGTCTTGCAACTACAGTTTGACGTACTAAAGCGATTTAAAGACAGGTACTAGGGTTACTACAATAAGACCAGAGATATCTAACATCAATACTTGCAACCATATTTATTCGCCATCGGCAGCGCCGCTAACAGCAAATTAGGGTTCCCGCCCCCCAAAACGTCGCCACTGTTTTCATAAGGTGAGTATACCATTTACGAGCATTTCAAAAGCTAACAAAAAAGTGCTAATCCTTGCAAGTCGTAATGACTAATTGCAAGAAAATATTATGCAGATGAGTGAACATTGTTGCAAGGATAAAAAATTCTGTATCCAGCTTTGCTTTTTTTTCACACTAAAGCAGTTACACACCACCTAAAAGGTGACACATACCACGTAAGAGACAAAATATGAGGACAGCATGTCGCCACGGTCGGGTCTGGAATCGCTTCCTCACAAAATGAAAATACGAACTACTGACTTCGGCACGGTTCGGGTGTGGGCCGAGGTATGTGAGACAGTCACTGCACCATTTCCTTTCCTCTCAATTTTAATTACTGCCTAAGGCGCACCAGTTTTCTACTCGTTTCAACCACTAACGAGCAGAACCTGGTAAAAAATGCCAATAATAATATTGGTTTGCGATTGTAGCCCCATTCTTTAGACTTCGATGAAATTTACGTGTGCGTTTTAATTCAGTAGGGTAAATGAATTGTTCGCACCGTTGTAGTCATTTAGGTCCTGAGCTGGCACAGGCTTCTGGTGCATTGAGACTTTGCGTACACAAATTGCTGTTTTTTTTCTCTCCGCTGCGCTGCTTACCGTGTTAAAGGCTGCTCATAAATATGTCCGCAGTAGATATCAGAAACGAGAACTAAACGGGTGCGTGCCAAACAAAGGAGTAGTCAGAGCCCCTCGCTTCTGCTTATATCTCGAGCAATCGCTTATGTCGAATATTGCTCGTTTCGACAATTTGTTATCTCGGACGTATGGAATTTGTCGATACGGTCTCGAGAAGGAAGATGTCGTGAGATGAAGCAAATAAAATTTTATAGCTTTCTGAGTTGTCTCGAAGAATGGTCTTCGTGACATATGTTTCTCAAGTTCACGCCTGTAGTTTTTTTTTCTTTATACCTCGATTCGCACAAAGAAATGAAGCATCGACTTGAGTAGGCTTTCTTCACAATTGTCCATTTGATATCTATAAAATATAAACAGTGCGCAGAATAATAAAACAGCACGGACCAGATGTCTACATGACATTTTAAGGACCTGAGTTCTTTCTAGCCACGCCCTGCTCAGCAATAATCTAGCGCTTTTCATTTTGGCGAAACGTTGGTCTGATGTGACCTTTCCTGGTCGCCTAGTACAGAAGTGTTCATATATTCTCGTTTCGCGTTTGTTTAAAAAATTGCACCGTGACTCTCTTGCGACGAAGAAGACTAAAGGTATTTGGTACTGATTCCATTTCTTCTCGTCTCTTTAAACATTTCATTTTTAACATTTCATAGGCGATCGCCAATGTATAACTGAAATTTTCGGTATCACGACTACTTACGGCCGAAGTGAGCTCTGACTAAGCTTTGCATGCTTGTTTTTGTATGAAGGTTTTTTCTTTGAGAACAAGGAACGCTGTTTTCCATGTGAATTTCAGGTGTCAAAGACAACCCGACTCCGGTGAATGCAATGACACCCGTAACTCCATTCGGAATTGTCATTTTCCTGTGCAGTAAGTTATCTGTATTAATAGTCAAAGAAACAAAACAGCCAGTGTCTTGACTAGTTCCAGAGTTTGGATGTCCCTCTTAAAAGCTGCTGTGAAGGTTGTACCGTTTGTCGAATGCCTTTCACGGGAGCAGCGCTATTTGAAGCACGAGTAAAGTATGGAAAGCTTTATCCCGTATTGCAAACGCTTATTTGATGCTGAGCTGTATTAAGATAGAATTATAGAATCACGACATATTTAGAGGCGAGTAAAACGTCAATGGAATGGAGAACCGGTTTTCTGGAATGACCTACAAAGACGAAAATAAAACCGTGATATTTAACAAATGTTTCTACGAGGAGAATAAGAAAAATAGTCATATTTCAGTTTTTCGGAGTGGACACAAACCATATGATCCACTAAAAGTATCCCGTTGCCTGCCCATATTTTTCGGGTAATGAAAAATATATCAAAATCTCTGAAGCCGGTTTTTTTTTTATTGTGCAGAAGAGCCCTCTCCGCCACACATATGTATAGGCACTCAGAAACGCACATTTCAAAGCAGGCAGCGTAATCCGTTCTCACTTCCTACGTGGGCGCTCGTTCATTACTTGTGAGTGCTAATAAATGCAAGAAACGATCGATTTTTCATTACCATTGATGCTTACTTGCAGGCCATCAGTATATATATCTAAATTTTCCTATCATTCGTAATTCCAAGCATCCGGTTGGTTCTTTGCAAAATTATAATAATCCCATAAGCTTGAACAACGCACTGCTAAAATATGCGCACCGCTATGCTCAATTGCAGCGCTCTTTTAACGTGTAGCAGATCTGAAGGCACGTTGCTGGGCTGTCTTTGATTCCATAATGAATGAATGAACCTTTATCGATACAATTGCAATATTGTCATTTAGATGATAGACTCGCAACCGCTCACAACAGTATGACCTTTTTTTCTTGTTTCTGCATATAACCAGTGTATTAAGAAGCTTTAGGTGGATGCCCACCAAACATAATAGCGTAGCAGTTCGACTCAATTGGTGCTATTACTCTTCAAAAGTCAGAATATTTTCCAGATGTTCATAGCAGCTTTGTGTTTTAAACATATGAGGTTATGCGAACCCTGTGTCGGAAGTTACACTTGAAGCATAATTCTACAGATATTTGCAGCTGTTATGATTACTTGCTGCAAGCCAGGTTTAGGATTAGCCTTTTTTCTGAGGATATCCTTTCGCATGGAAGTTTCTTTTTCCAGCATCCCAAGCGCTGGTCGGCTTTTCTGCAACTGAAGGTAAGAAAGTGGATATTCACTTTGTATGTATGATATTTTCCAGCTTGGTGCAATTGTTCTGGCACGAAATTGCACAAGGTTCATGTTACGGTGCTTCACGAAAGTACCCTTATTTTTTCGCCCTGGAATAAAGTTTTAACTAACTCCGATCGATGTGTATCCAAGCATTACATCTTAAATGCTTTAAGAAACCCTATTGCGAATTCTCCTCGAACTGTGAAAAAGGTAACTAAATATCAGGGTTGTTTTAGCGGTTAGCGCGTATGAAAAAGCGTGTTTAAAATTTGTCGAGCTAGCAATCCAATACCTGTTCAATTATACAAGTATTTCCAAGCTTTATTGTTAATACATAGGAAAGGATACTTTTACACGGCAAGACTGCATGCAAGCCGCGTGGCTATTGGCAATCCGGCTTAAAGCTCCCTTAATCATTTTGTCGGCAGCGAGCAGCAGGTGCCATCGCACAAGAGAGAGCAGTGCACATCACGGGGGCGCCTGTTAGCATACCTGAAGTTATCTAAATTTTTACCCTCCCCGTGCTCAATTTTTCTTCTTTGTTTCTGCAGTGACCCACCGTTTCATAAAGCGACACACACAAAGAAAGCTCCTGCACGTTCCGGCTGTGCAAGTGAAACAGTAGTGTTAGCGGTCTGTTGAAGAAAGGCATGGGTGGTTTTTAGTGCGGTAGCAATGCCAGGCGCATTCTCCGTACGTACGTACGCACGTCCCTGAAGTCTGCTTTCTGCCAGACAGCCCACTTGCACACCGGGTTGTGGGCGATCTGTCAGGAGTGACAGGCCTTCACCTGGTTGAAGGGCACACCTGGGCGAAGGTCTTCAAGGTGAGCGCCTTCAGGGTAAATGCCTTCAGGACAAACGCCTTTGTATTAAAGACCTTTAGGTGAAATGACTTTAGATAAAAGGTGTTGGGGTAAAGGCCTATATAGTAAAGGTCTTCATGGTAAATGTCTTCTGGGTAAAGACCTTTAGTTCAAATGCCTTTAGCACGTAAGGATCTTAACTACCCACCATAAGTAGTGCCATCGCACGATATTCCGCGTTTAGCCATGCCAAGCCGTCTGCTATTATTTATCTTTAACCTGTCCGGGATACTCCGAAGGATCCAAATTTAAACAACAGATTCGCGAAGTGTTTCAGCTTGGAAATTGGAATTGTCATCTCATTTTGTGTCCCCTTGGCCGGATAATTTGTTTAAAAAGGCGGATTTCACGCACCGCTCAGGCGTCAGATTTCAAGAAATCTGTAAGCTTTAATTCAGATCACGCTGTGTAATGAAATCAACGTGGCGAGCGTAGCCAAGAATAGGAGTCTCATGATCAATTTGGAGTAAACCAGAGAATGGACAGAAAGACGAAGAGCAAAGACGAGCACCGTCTTTACCCTCGCATTCTGTGCACTTAGCCTGCGTGTAGCGTGTAGTCACTTTGTGCAAAAAAACATAACCTTACACTCTCAGCGGCATTCACTTTCGGAAATATAAGTGGTTGATCATCCTCCTCACATGCGGGAGGGGCGGGGTTCGACCCCCAGTGCCGCTGGGTGCCCACCAGTCATACAGTAGGTACAAGCTTCTACTGGGCTGGACCTTGGCTTAACAAGGATGAAATTCTTGGGAAATGAGTCTTCCACCCCACTTTGAGCAGATGAAAACACCTTGTGCCATGGCACTCTTTGGCCGCAGATTCCCTTGCGCCATAAAAATTCACTATCATCACGTCAGGAAATATTGCCTCTTCTTGAACGGAGAGCTTCCGCGAAGACAGGCCGTAAAAATGATGTAACTATTTCCTGGTTTGGGGGCCCGTGAATATGGGAGTAATATGAGAATTCCATCTGACATTTTATCAACAAAGATAAAGAATTTCGTAGTGTTCCCAAAGCATAATCGATCCGTGTGCAGCTTAAAGTCTTGCTTAGCTTAGCGTTCTCTTTTCGTGTGCTTTTGAAGAAATTAAAATAAGGAAACAAATATTCTACGCACGCCTTCAAATTGTATTCATCCCGCAGGCCTCCTTCCACATAAACAGGTGTGTTTACCTGCTTCTACTTGTATGATTTTAGGAATTCATCAAGGAAGGGAAAAAAAAACTGAATAAAATTTATGGAATTGTTAGAATTCCGATGTGAAGTGCCTTCTCACGCGAAACTTTCCTTTTTACCATTGAGAAAAGAAAGTTGCATTGAATCAGTTATTCTGTTGCCTTGTTATTGCTTTGCTTCTTTTTATATTTATTACACATGTCTTTTACAAAAATATACTGAATGTCCTTGTTTTCGGTGCTCAAGAGACCGAATATAGTTCCTCGTAATTTTCTTCTTTTTTTTTCGCTTTCAGGGCCTGACTTATCGGAACAAGAGCAAGATTTGTCTATTGAATACTGCGATCTTTCCAGTAAGTGCTCATGCACCGAGAAAATATTCTTACTACTTGCTACCTGCGAAAATGTTGACGGTTACCCTCTCAGAACCCAGTTGCAATCATGAACCTTTTACGTTCAAAAAAGCGCAGAGTTTGTCCGGAATAGAAAAAAAACCATAGGGTCGCTCCAAAAGCGTGTTCCACACAGATCTTCCTTCCGTTTGTGTGAGCGAATACTCCTTCAGTCGAAGGAGACTGAAGGTTTGTACGCATATTTTACAAAATATAGTGGTGATATAATTTTCGCTGACACACATTTTCTGATAGCTTGTTCACTATTTTGCGTAGATAAATTTATTTTTTAAATCTTGGTGTTTGAGGAACATGACCGTAAGTATTTGCGGAATCGAACGCTTGCGCCACCCACTGTCTCTAGGGCAACATATCAAGACGCTTGTCACTCGTGCTTTCCAATATAAGTGCTAAGTACCTTTTCCTCACACATAACAAAGTTGCGTGAAAATAATGTACAAAGGACAGGATACAGGGCGAGAGCGACACGGGCGCTCTTCCTGTATCCTGTCACGCGTGTGCGCGCTTTTCGCACAACTTTGCCGCGTCTGAGGAATTGCACCGTCTAGTCTGACAACCTGTTCTACTTAAGTACCTTTGTGTACGGATAGGCAGCCATCAGAAAATGGCCCTGCGAACGTTTAACGCAAGAAAATATTCAACAGAATCTAGAGCTACAGCGCTGGTTAGAGATCTGAAAGGTAGTAAAGGCGAAAGTTTCGTGTTTAACGAGGTTAAGAGCTCCAGTGCAGCATTTGAAATTTTAATAACGCCTCGCATTGCAACGTGACCATGTAGCGTGTGTCTTGATCCACAAAAAGCACACGAGAAGCGCAGTGATTTATAATGGCAAGTAGGCGGCAGTTGAGATGAAGTTTTCTGGCGCTCGCGTTATTCATGCATGCGGAATCAACAAGCTCAGGCTAACCTTGGGGTTGCTAAAATTTAACGTAAAAAGGAAGGTTATATCTTCCTGTTCAACTTGCACAATACTATAGTTACTTACGCGTTATATTTTCAAGTATCTACTGCGGTGGGAGCATGTGAAAATCTATATAATCTCATACCGTAATAAAAACCAGGCTTCCTTATATGTGATCCTCAAGATGCCACTCAGTGTATGAGGTTTCTTGTATCCACTCTTTCATACCCACAGAAAGCGTACCTCATTTCTCTCGAAGCTGACGAAAAACAAGGCCACTGAATTCTTTCATCGCGCATACTAATACATCAGCGATTTCTCTCTCGAGCTACACGGCGCATTATCCAGTGTTTGCTGCCGTCGCCCCGCTTCCATCCTCTAGCTATATCTCAAATCTTGTCATTTATAGCGCAGGCAGGAATCATGCGTCTCCGCAGGTCTCACCGTATACTGGCCATTCGCCAAAAGTTTCAAGTAGCAAGTGACTGGAGTTGCCTTCACCATGAAATCGCAGCCATCACGTGCCCATCTGCTTTCCTCGATAACGTAACCGCACATCTTTCATCTCAAAAAGCTGCTTAGTTTCTAGTGTTCATCCCGCTCCTCTAAAAACGAAGATTTTAAAGGCACACTAAAGACTAATACAAGTCGATCTGTATCGAAAGGGCACCGCGTTCTAATCACAAATAGTCCACTTTCAGCGGAAACAGAACGCTTGTAAGCCAGAAATGAAAAAAAAAAGCGAAATACAGGCGTCGTCATCACCGGTCGATCTCTGAATTAAACTGCCTGCGTCGACACAGAATTCATGGCGCGGACCCCAGGGGCTAAGTTACGCCTCCATTCGCTCAAATACTCTTGCAACCAGTGCTTCTCGGTGTAGACGTTACGAAGTTAAATCATATGGTCGATAAATATTTATTTTCCATTTTCTGCGCCATAAATGTGGCTTTTGCTGCCGAAGAAACGTTAATAAACGCAGAAAGGGCCAGCGAACCTACTTTTTATGATAATTATGATAAAGAATTTTTATGCCTAGAGGGCAGCTTTGGCCATTGTATCCCTTTGTACCACCGGTGGGTACCCGAAAGCACTTAGGATTGCACACCGCAACTCCTGCTTCGGTGAATCCGTTTTTAATGAGAAAAATAACTTCTTCGAGCTCTCTGTAGTGCCCCTTTTCGAAAACAAAATTGAATGGGAAGTGATGTAACCGACGTATTCGCCTAATACTTATAAATGGAACTGTAACATGGAAGCCAGCACAGTAGAGTCAGGTGCGATCAAATGGAACAATAGGGCGGAACGAACGACTGCTGAATTTTAGAGGCTAACGTTAAGACGGCACATGGAATAGGAGAGAAGCGCGCACGTATGGCGTTTTAGCTAGAACTGAGGAAAGAAAGCGCAGCTGGCACAAAATATGATACGGAAAACATACAGATTCTGGTGCTTAGTCCGAAAATAGGTAGCACGGAAAGAAAACTCACGAGTGCGAGATAATTCAGGTGAGACAATAGGTTAAGAAGTTCGCAGACGTAAGGCAGCCGCAGTCGACGCAGGAGAGGGTAGATGAAAATCTTTGCAGCAAACTTTCTACTGCAGCGGAATTCATTCGGCTTACGTGCCATTCGGAAGATTATATCTATTTTTGACGAAAGCAGGGCCTGCAGGCAAGCAGCTGCGAAGACGAGGTTAGAGAAATTTGCTACGATAGCTTGGCCGCGGCTGGCGCCGGGCAAAGCTAATTGGAGATCAATGGAAGACATGCTTCTGTCCAGAAAAATAATTTGGCCAGTGATAATGGCGTGCCTCGTAAAACAGCTTGCTGTCATGCAATGCTGGCGAAATATTTTTGCTTGTGCAAGTTTTAGTGCAAAAGCTCTACATAACGGGGTTATGCCCAACCAAGAATCTTGTGTGAAGCTTCGGAGTAACTCGGGTAAGCTCGGGTTAATACGGAGGAGCGTTGTGCATGTTGCAGGCAGTGCGAGGAAGCTCGAGTAAGCTCGGAGGAGCGTGGCGCCAGCTGTAGCCAGTGAGATGAGGGCATCACGCAAATGGCTACCATGTGGAAGGAGTGTGTGAAGAGAAGAAGCGAGAAACACGATTGCGTGGACATGTAGACGCCAGAAAAAAAAGAGGCGAAGAATGAAGGTGTGCTTTCGCACGTGTACTCGGTTTAACTACGTTAAAACGCTATCACGTTTTTCTATTTTGCCTTCTATTCGCCCTTCGTTAATTCGCCAATTTACCTCAAGCTATCTGGCAAAGCATAGAGGCCAGCTGAAATTACATATTTTAACCTTTGTCCGTGAACTTAGAGACTGATTTAATTTCTTCTCTAGGAATGTTTCCCCAAAACAAACGTTGATGCGTATGTGTAGCGCCATCTTTTCGGGCTAACCTGCGCTGTTTATGTTAATTGCTGTGGCAGCCGCTAGACGGCACTACATATAGAAAAATACGTTGTCAGTAGTCATCTGCGCATTCTACTGTGAGTGAATGTGGCGAGATGGACGTCCACCTCGAACAGCGTGTAAACATAAAATTGTGTGTGAGGCTTGGCAAGAGAGCCACACAGACGTATGAGCTCCTTCGTGACGCTTACGGCAACGAGACACTATCGCGGGCGCGACTTTTCGAGTGGCACAAGGGGTTCGCTTCCGGGAGAACGTCGGTGGAAGACGACACAAGGCAAGGGGGCCCTTAAACTTCACGGAATGAAAACAACGTGGCTCGCATCAGGGAAATTGTACAGCAAGACCGCACCATTACAGTCCGCATGCTATCAGATGCTCTTGACATTAGCAAGAAAACATGCCACGAAATTTTGCGTGAGGGGAAACGAAAGCCTAATGCCAGACTTGTGCCGCACTCCCTAGCACAAGACCAGAAGGACACGCGGGCATCAGTGAGCTCTGATTTGCTCTACGAGGCATGGAAGGATGCTGTATTCGTCAACGGCATCATTGCTGAAGACGAAACATGGTGTTTTCAATACGATCCTCAAACAAAGAGGCGGAGCGCCGAATTTTGGTCCACAAGCACACCGGCGCAGAGAAAGTGCGGTGACAGAAAATTAAAACAAAGATGATGCTGATAGTTCTTTTCGATGCCAGAGGTGTCATACACCGCGAATACGCCCCGCGGGGTAGACGGTGAATCAGGAGTTTTATATCCGCGTGCTCCAACACATGCGTGATGCTCTGCGATGCCGTCGCCCTCACTTATGGGCATCTGGACAATGCAGCCTTCTCCACGATAACGCAAGACTGCACACTGCTCTCTGCGTGGCAAAATTTCTCGCCAAGCACAGCATTACTGCACTTCCTCATCTGCCATACTCGTCTAACCTCTCCCCATGCGATTTTTTCCTGCTTCCTCTTGTGAAGAGAGCCCTACAAGGTCGCTGGATTGGGAGCGTGGAGGCAATTCAAGACACCACAACAAAGTAGCTGACAGCGCTGCCAAAAGAAGCGTTTTCCAACTGTTTCCAAGACCTCAACAAGCGTTGGAAGCTGTGTATAGACTGCAAAGAAGACTATTTCGAAGGGGTGCTGCGCAAATGACTTCAGTGTTAACGCATTTTTTTAATGAACTCAGTCTCGGAACTTTACGGACAAAGGTTGTATATACTGTGCAGACGCAGCAATAGCAGGGATACGGAATCACTTTCGAAATTTATTAGCGGAAGAAGTGTGCGGACTTCGTTTGACCTGAGCTCGGTGACGCAGCGATTTTGCATCATGCTGTTGTTGTCCATACAAATACAAAATGGGCGGCCAAAATCGCTATACATTAAGCAGAAGAATGTCATCAGCTATCAAGCAATGCTGTGCGCTCATGCTTTGACTTATTAACCAAGCGCATATGGCGGGGATGTAGGTTCTTTGGGTGCGCATAATCAAATGGTGATTGCACAGATTTTATAACACTAAGAATTTCAGCAGTACACGTTTACCTTTTGAGTCCCGGCTTTTAATACGTAATCATTATAAAAAAAGCATTGCTTCTCCGATTGTTAGGGTGTTAGACACCTATGTTTTCACGAGGCATTCTCAGTTGCTTGCTATCAGAGAATAATTAGGCGCACATCGTACGTGAAAAGTGTCTGGCGACTGGATGAGTTCTTGTGGCTCTTAAAGTCCTGCAGGATAAAATTTTTCCAAATCTCTCAATTGGTACTATCTTTAGAAATCATTCTTACTGGAATGGTTCCTCAGAATATTAGTACAATGATTCCTCTACGTTTTTGCTCTCTAATCTCTAGACGACAACAGCAGTTGCATTATACACGGACTCAATACTATGGGACACCCGGTATGTTACCTTTCTTGCGGTTTCAAATCTACAGTACCAACCTCATAAAAATATATCGCCAAAGTTTCTTTGTCATTAGCGCCAGCTGCTACTGTAAAAATGAAGTTTTCAAAACTCTACTTCTTCACAATGTCTGAAGAGTTTCAAATGGAACGCCATCTTCGGGCTTCCAAATAATCCGTATCGGTGGCGTTACCTTCTCTTGAAAATCCCGAATTCAAGACATTTCTGAGTTTTAGTTCATAACTAGCCACCTAGGGAAAAAAATCTGGTTGCCTCTTGATGGTGTTTCGCCGAATCTCAGTCTACTGAATATTAACAAGGAGGAACTTTGGGCTTGTTGGTATTTCATTTTACAAAAAGACAGCGTGGAATGGCCGGACAATGAAAACGAAGACAAGGCGAGCGCTAAGTGACAACAGACTGTTTGATTTTAAGATCACACTCGAGGAAACACAATGCGCAACAATGCGCATGCCCTGCCACGCGGCAAAACATGAGCACGGAGAGATTGTGATTGGAAAAGGCTGATCAGGCTGATCAGAATGCCCTGCCGCCTAGCGCAAAGAAAGACGAATTCTATCTCGAATCATGGAACCGAAGTTCTTTCTGCAGGAGAGCAAATGACATATCACTAACGCAGGTGCCCTTCCCAAACTTGTAAATAACTGACGCGTCAAGAATTTTTCTTACCAACTTGCCTTTCGATCGACTAACAACCTTGGTATTCTACAGCAAAGGATGGGAGCTGCAGTCCCCACAATGCATTGGCAGAAGCCTACCATCGAAACCCTCAAGTTACCATGTTCGCTTGAACGAGGCCAAACTCCTGCTAGTAAGAGCACAAAGAATTTAAAGCTTGCGGGGTGCCGTGAAGGCCACATCTACCCCGAACCTTCCTGTTCCTCTTTTCAAATTGTGAGAGTAGTTTTGGACGTTGGACAGCGCTGCAAAGTTCTTATTCTGCTTTTCTTTCTGGACGCAATTGGCGGCGGTTCGTGTTCTTTGTCGAAGCAATTACTTTAACAGGCTTTCTCCCACAGCAGTAAGAACCGAGGCAGGGAAACCGGCTTTCTTGAGACATTCAACTTGGAGCACAAAACTTGAACCCAGCCTGTGACAACAAGACTCAAAAAGCGCGGCTCTAAACGACAACGAAACAATTCCACATATTACGAGTTTAAAATGTGAAGAATCAAATTTGCTACAGGCCTTAGCCGAACGTGGCATCTAGGCTCAAAATATGTGCCTCGTTAGTTTAAAATACTATCTTATATATAAATTTGCAGTCAGTGATGTTGTGGTGGCTCAAAGTTGCATTTTAAAGACCTCGAAACGAATCAAAACATCTCCAGAACCTTGCAAGAAATAAAAAGAATATCTTACTTTAGTTGTATAAGGACCAGGAAGTCATCCACATGCCTAAAAACTTTGATCGCGCGTTTATTATTGAGCTTCTGATCTAAAGCGCGGTAAAATTTAGCTAAAAAGATTTCGCACAATGCAGGCGCCACTCAAGAACTGATACGAATTTCCCCTTTTAAACGTAGAATTTGTCATTAAAATTGATGATGGTAGAATTCAAGCAAAGAACTAGTAACTCTAAAAAGTTCAACCGAATGCCACAAGCGTTCTGAAAAGGTCACAATGCGCGAAATATAAATGCTCTTGCGAGCAGCAGTGCGCAGTTTATCATGCGGTACTAAATAAAATAATTATTCAACATCCACCGAAATGCCACAGTTTGCCACGTGCAGGCCTTTGCGAAGCACATTTACAACTTGGCTTGCTTTGCTCACTTTGAAAGCATCTTCAAATTGTAGCTTTCTGAGTCCAAGCTGCAAAAACTTTCTGGCGTCAGATTGCCACGTTTCGCGCTCAGTAACAATGGCTCTAAAGGGACACTGTGGCTTATGTGTCTTCGCACTAAAAAAGTCATTCAAAACATGGTCTTCGTTGTTCTTCAGACTTTTGCCCAGCTCATCAATATGTATAGCCCTTAGTAGAGCAAGAGCACTGACCTTTCCTTTTTTTCGAATTTGTGGCGATTTCTTTCAAGTTTTTCTGAATCGCCAAGGCGGCCTTGTCGTCCACCATGCCTTTTGGTAAAACAGTAAAACCGCCTTCTTTATCTGCAAGCATTAGCGAAATATAGGACTCACGAAAGCATTTTGAGATGTCATGCCGCACAGAGCGGTAGTCAATCTGGCGACCGCAGCTCTTGCCCAGAAATCCATACCTTCAGCTTGGCATCATTCTTTGTCCTCCTTTGGTGTCTTTGCTGTGATACTGCGGACTGAAACTAGCCACTCATGCTTGTTGTCCGCTGCTTCCAAGGCAAACTCTGGACCTCGTTGCAAAACTCGTTCAATGACAGGAAGAACCAAGGCGCCTTCCAAGAAAGTGACCGGAACCGGAGCTCTCTTGTTCGCTACAGTTAATGGAATTTTCAGAAGACTTATCTTGTCATCTACCTGTCCTTCCGCGCTGTCTTTTTGTAAAATCAGTATACGGAAATTTCAACTAGTATGCAACGCAACAGAGCCTTGGACGCGGACCACGGCGTCTTCACTCTCTCTCTCGGTCTATCTGTAAACGCTTGTGAACAAAGCAAATACGTTTTACAATATGCCAGACGACAAAAGAAGTGATTGTAGAAGACAAAATGGCAGACGCAGACAGAAAAGTAGTGGCCACGTTTTGGCGGTCAGTCTTCTGACGCGTTACATAGCGCAAAGTAATGGATGTTGATGCATATGCAAGTAAAGTGCAAAAGGCGACAAATAATTAAATTTCCGTTTGTCAACGCGATAGAAGAGAATGAATGCGGAAGTGCGGTTCATATTATTCTGTCCATTACTGTACGTCAACAGAGTTAGAAGGCAGATGGGTACCGGGATCAACACCGTCAAAAAAAAAAAATGTGGTGACATTTAAGCAAGTATTAATGTTTAGCATCTTCAGAGTTCCAACAAAATTCGTTTTTTTTCCTCGGAGGATTTTTCTTCGACTGAGCAGAATGAGAGAAACCTATGTAGCTTTTCCTTCCTTTCTTTGTACGCTTTGGCTGCGCTGAGACAGTTGCTAATTTGTAATTTATTCACATAAAATCCATTCCGCTTTAAGGAATTAAATTAAATTAATTGAACTAAGAGCGCTGTTACTTTGTAAAAGCGGTGCAGACATTTCACCGAGAAGGCTTCGCTTCATCAAGACTACAAACGTAACCCGATAATCCCTAAGCCACCGTTTATATAGATTCGTAAAGTTGAGCGGCCAAGAACGATATAGATTGCCCCGTCTGATTTGGAAGTAGTCAGAGAGACGAGAGTGCGTGAAATCGTGAATACGTGTGCGGCATTGCGATTATCTTTTTAGGTGCAATTCAATGAACAGAGTTCGCTCTTCTTCACCTTAATGCAGCTCAATACAAGTGTTCTCATGTATTATTCCTGTCGCAAAGAAACCTTTGATCTTCGTACATCTTTATTTCCAACGAATATTTCTAGCATGCTCGAAACAAGCCGCTGCTACACGACCTGTCGCAAAGCTCATTAGTAGTGTTAGTCTCCTTCCCACTGGAGCATGCATCCAAAGCTGCATGCCGAGTTTTAAACCTTTTTAATTTTACCTTGTAAAGCATTTTTTGTAGTGCTTAACGGCATCGATAGATTTTTTTTTTTTGCCGCAAAAGCCGACACACTTGGGACAACTGCTTGGAAAATGCGCCGTACTCAACGTGCGGCCGTTGATTCGCCCCGGCCACTTCCGTCGCAGCCACTGCGGTGGCTCAATGGTTATGGCGCTCGGCTACTGGCCCGAAAGTCGCGGGTTCGCTCCCGGGCGCGGCTGTCGAATTTTGGATGGACGTGAAATTCTAGACGCCGATGTACTGTCAATGTCAGTGGGCGTTAAAGATCCCCGAGTGGTCGAAATTTCCGGAGCTCTTCACTACGGCGTCTCTGATAGCCTGAGTCGCTTTGGGACGTTAACTCCTCATAAACCAAGGCAAACCAAACTTCTGTCGCATATCAAAGGAGCAGAACTGCGGAAACGCTGGTGTAATGAAATTGCCATGCGCAGTAAAGAGCATCAAGTGGTCGACGTTAATGTGAAGCTGTCCTCTAAAGCTTTCCTAATGTTCACTTCAGTTTAGTTTAGTTTACGGGGGGTTCGACGTCCCAAAGCGACTCAGGCTATGGGAGACGCAGTAGTGAAGGGCTCAGGAAATTTCGACAACCTGAGGTTCTTTAACATGCACTGACATCGCACAGTGCACAGGCCTCTAGAATTTCGCCTCCATCGAAACTCGACCGCCGCGGCCGGGATCGAACCCACGTCTTCCGTGTCAGCAGCCGAATGCCATAGCCACTTAGCCATCGCGGCGGCTCATGTCCGTAATCTTCATTCTCTGAGCTCTGGCACGCAAAAATACATGAACGATTATTAAGTTGAAATAGATTTTGTTTTTCTTTGGAGGGAAATGGGTGTTATTAAAAACATCCATCCTGCGCAGCATACATTACATTAAAGCTTGAAATGAAATAAAACACCAAAATCGGTAATTCGTATTCAAAATCTTCAACTTTAGGTTTGATCTGTATTTTTGCGGAAGCATGTTTGTGCCCTCAACTGTCCTCTCTTTTTTTAACAGCTTAGCGTCGGCTGCGTCATGGCGTGCAAGAATTCCACACAACACTTACCGAACGGAACAGAATGCTTAGTAAGTGAATCTTTACCTGCCCTTATCGAGAAGAATTCATAAATCTTTAAGTGGCGAAAGAAAACGAAACAATTGAAATTCTGTAGCGAGCGCAAGTTTTTCAATTGTGAGCTAAATTGTTAGATTTTCAATATAGAAGGAGTGCCGCCCCTCAGTGCGTCCCGTGTGAGCCCCGGCCACATACTGTTGTGTGCAAGTTGTGCTCAGTGCGACAAGTTACACCATGCCTTTTCCGGAACATCACAGGCCTCGTCAGTCATCGCTGGTTCATACACTGGTCCGCGCATGCTTGGCAATTTCGCATTAACTTGCGCTCAGCAAGCGTCAGTGAGATATATCACGCTTCCGGCCGCTTCGGCAATCACGTCATTGCTTATGTTCCCTGTAATGTGTCAGGCATCTTCGCTTCCCTTGCATCCCAAGCGACTTCCGAAATTTGATAAAGCACTGGCGCTTTCAACTGTAAACAAGTGATGGACCCTTGGCATCTGCACATGGAATTCTTCCTAAGTCGCATGTGTGTTTATAAACATGTGACGTGAACGTGGTGACGCGAACATGTCACATGTGAAGCGAACAGCGAACATTGTGGACACCCAATAATTGTGGTTTCTTAAGAACACACAGAAGTGATTTTAGCAATGCAATGGCTGAAGCAGCTGCCGCTGGATAAATCAGAGTTGCTCTTTTTCGCGGAGCCGAGGGCTGACACTGATGCAAGTAACGCGTCTTCTTTCCACACATCTACAGATACACATCCACTGCGAAGCCCGCTTTGACCTCATGGCCATAAATGTGCCGGAAGTTTTTCGGAAGACAAGTAATTTTTCTAAAATAGGCTCCATGAGGTAAAAATATGACTTTTTCGGCAGAGTGTTACCAGTGCTGGCGGACACCAGAAAACCCGTGAATTGTATGAACAAGTAAGCTTGTTAATTTGTTTCTATAATTTGCTTTATAACTAATAATGTTTGGCACCTGGTTGCAATTAGAAATTTGTAGCCGGTCGTTAGTAACAGCAATATTAGTTTTTAGAATTTGGAAAGCATGATTACAATCGACGCTGTGGCAAAACAACATTCGGCTACACTGTGTCAAAATACTTGCGCTTTCGAAAAGCATGCATGCAAAGAAACCCCTCCAGTTCACGTAACTGGCCAGAATAGCCAACTTTGTCGAGCCACAGCGCTGAGGGTAATCGCGTTTTCGAAAGTCTACAAAGTGATATGATTATTACTAACGGCCGACTACAAACCTCTAAATAAAAGAAGCCGCCTAACTCTCGCAGTCAAAAAGTGTATTTGAAACTAGTTAACCAGCTTACTAGTTCGGACGATTAACCGGTTTTCTGGTGTCTGCCAGCACTGGAATTACACGCCCGCGAAAGCGATATTTTGACCCCGAAAAGCCTATTTTTGAAAATTACTGAGTCTTCCCTAAAACACCTGGTATTGTACACCCTTCAGAGAACGACCATGTTATGTAGCCTGATGTTGAAACAGGTTTGGAAGATTTGTTGCTGCTGTTGTGTTTCCTGAGGAAGAATAGTCGAGGAACCCAGAAATGTAGGCCTCTCAGTGACATGTCCGTTTGAAATAACTGCTAAAATTTGTAATAACCAGCCAGTGCTCACAAACACTTTTCGTACACGATGCGAAACATCGCTGCCACTATTCTTACGGTCCTTACGCAGTAGCTTACGCAGAAGAGCGTCCCTGTTAATACCCTGTTTTCTGTACCTTCCAGAGCCTCTCAGAAGCAGCAGCAACTGCTATGCAGAGCAACGTCAACTACACTTGCCCGGTCGGCATATGCTTTAACGGCGAATGCCAGCACAATGGCCTTGCAATTGGCTGTTGGCATGATACCCCACCGCCAAATTCTACAAATGTAACCACAAAGGCTCCTACGACCACGGCTACATCTGCGGGCCCTATGTGATCTTTGAAGCCGTAACCCATTTGAAATGGGCACGGAAAGCTTTTACTCCTTTTTATCGCTTAAATATGCAAACAGCATACATGCCATCGCAGTCATGTTTTGCTCACTTTTATTATACCTTTACATAACTTATTTACCGGACGTAACCAGGTTTCTATGACCACGCAAAAGTGGGCCTATGGGTTGAGCGGCGCCGCTGCTGCGGGCAGCGCACATCGGCTGCAAGAATAACTTGCGTAAAAAGAACCTAAATGATGTACGAATGCGTCCTTCGCTACATTCGTCTCCATGGTAAGCCTCCTGAGAGTACAAAGAGCAGCAAGGACAGCCTGGTTGTTTTCTACAAAGGCAGTACATAACCTCAACCTCAAATACAAAGCAATGAGAAATCATCTAGAATGCAAAATCATGTGACTGGTCTTTCCACATATCGTGGACAAGCGTGAATGATGCCGAAGAACTTAGCCTGAATTATTTTTAAGGCGAAAGCCTTTAATGGCTCATCGTTGTCTGTCCGTCCGTACGAGCAATCTGTCATACTACGACGTCATCAATGGTATAATTGCTATAACCCATATTCTCTAAGCAATTAATAAGTAATGGGCGATCAGTAATTAGTCATTAATTAGTAATTAGACATTAGATTGTAATTATTTAAATGAATAAGAACAACAAAATAAAAACAAAATGTTAAAAATAGAAATACGTAACTAAATGAAATCTTAAAGGAAAAATATTAAAATAATAAAAATTACAAACTAAAAACCAAAAACACATATTAATAAAGATATATATCTAAGATTTAAAAAGAAAACAATAGAATTAAAAATACACAAATGAAAAAGAAACGTGAAAGTAAATAAAAAGAAATAAAACCTTAAAAGAAGCAGCCAAAGTGCGCGCAGAAAAGCTTTCGTCTCTTGCACTTTAGACCGCCAAAATGCCCCCTGAATTTTTCGTTTACTTGTTATTTAAAGGCGCCGCGGAACGGAAGAACTACATGGACGGAAACGGGCGATCAGGATCGCTACACTGGGAACTGTTAAATCGAGTGAACAACGCAAGAAATCGAGGAATAAAACCTTACGGGAAGATAACACACCAGACGCGACAGTTCTGCGCAGCTTCCCGCAGGGGGGCGTCTGCAGCTTGCAGGCGTTGGTGAGTGGCGACACCACGGGTTCCCGAGCATCCGCAGGGACATCCTCGCAAGGGGATGATGGTGAACCGTGCATCACCACGGACCCGAGCATCCGCGCTTCGCCGTGCGTGGCATCGCCGTGTCTGGGGAAAAGGGGATCCTGGTGGTTGAGCCGATGCCGAGCTTTTGGATCTTTAAGGCCCCTCGGCGGAGGCAACACACTGCTTTGGCCCCAGCTTGCTGTAGACGGCACCTCCGGCCTGACCCGACTGGGGGAAATCGGCAGTCGCCTTTTCCTGTCCTCCTCTCCATCTGTTTCTTTCCTATCTTCGTTCTGACTACTGTCCTGTCTCCTCCTCGTTTCCCGGTTTTTTCCTTCTTTCATGGGCGGCTAGGGTTAACCTTGTATGGCCAACCACCCTGAGTTGCGTCATATTTGGTTATAGCAGTGGTGTACAGCTGGAGTGGGCAGAGCTTGTTTTCAAGTTCCTGTCCCGTCCCCTTGTTGGGCTCCATGGTGGGTGGCTGGCACCATGGCAGCAGAACACAATTTTTGATGGCTACCTCTTTTCTTTCAAATGAACGTCCTCTGAAAAGAGGGCGGACCGATGTGACCTTACAATTTTTCGACAAAAAGAAAACAACTTTCCCAAAGTACCATATTGTGCACAGTGAACGAAAAGAAAAGCCGGCTAGATTAATATCCCCATTCATTGTTTCAAAAGTTCTCACAGATTCATTAGGTTCGAAGTACAAAGTAACAAAACTGGCTAGTGGAGACCTCCTGCTAGAACTTGTTGACATCATTCAAATCTCGAAACTGGCAGACATCGAAACATTCTGTGATATCCTTGTGTATGTAACACCCCATAGATCGCTAAACACTGTACGTGGTGTCATCTTGCACAACGACTTTTTGCACCTAAGAGAAGAGGAAATTCTGGAAGGACTGTTAGAAGGAAATGTAACCAATGTATATAGAATAAAAATGCGCAAAGAAAAAAATCCAGAGAAACACCTGATACTTACCTTTGCTTCCTGCGTCCTGCCCGAATCAATCCAGGTAAGGTACGCAAATATATCCGTCCGACCATATATCCCTAAGCCCAGACGCTGCTTCAAATGCCAAAGGTTTGGCCACGGCTCCCAAAGCTGTCGCCGCTGCGATACATGTGCCAAATGTGCATCTAATGATCATAAATCCGGAGACTGCGATGCTGCACCACGCTGCGAAAACTGCGAAGGCGATCACGCCGCTTATTCAAGATCGCGTCCTGCATGGAAAAAAGAAAAGGAAATTATTACCATCAAAACCAAAGACAATGTTACATTTAAAGAGGCAAGACAGCGTTACGCAATGACTCTAAGCACATTTTCTTTCACTGCACATACAAACTTCGCCGATGTGCGTGGGCGCGGTGCACCAAAGCGGCCTTCTGCACCTTTCCAGCTCACACTAAGTGAGGTTGAGGCAGGGCCATCCACGCCCCTGGCAGATGCAGCGAGAGCTGCTATGCCACCCCCACAAACGGGCTCGTCGGCCTCCAAGTCAGCTGCCCGCAAGACTTCTGGCATTCGGGAGAAGTCCACCACCCCGCTGCCCGTGGGTTCCCCACGGAACTCCAGCGCCTCCACTGAGACGATGGATACAACTCAGAGCTCGCTTCGGCCGCGACGGCGGCGGGGCTCCCTTGACCGAAAAAATGAAAAAAATCCCGATAAAAGGCCCTCAACAAGGAGGAACCTGAGGTTCTGAATACATCCTCTTAAAAATTTATAATGGCGTTTCTTATCCACTGGAACTGCCGCGGAATTATTATATAACTATAATTATGCAACAGATCTCTTACAATCTCTGTCTCCTGTGGCATTGTGCCTCAGGAGACCAATTTGGCACCCTTACACAAAAGTATTTTTAAAAAGTATTAAGTATTTCGCCATTACCGTGAGCAGGCGAATAGGCTCTCTGGAGACGTTGCTGTCGTAGTTCAGAGCGGTGTTGCAACGCAAGAAATCAAGCTTCACACGAATTATGAAGCCGTTGCAGTCACTGTCATTAACTTCAACACAATTACCATATGCACAGTGTATCTTCTACCACACCTCACAATAGCACTCCATGACCTAGAAGCACTTTTTAATCAGTTACCAGAGCCATATCTGGTAGTCGGAGATTTTAATGCGCACTCCCCATTTTGGGGGAGCAAACAGACGGATACTAGGGGCCGGGTTTTAGAAATTTTTATTCTGTGCAACGACGTCTGCTTGCTCAATACAGGCAAACCCACATATTGCTCTTCATCCTCAGGTAATATGAGTTGCATAGACTTGTCGTTTAGCTCTCCATCCGTTTTTACAGATTTTAAGTGGACTGTTCTTGATAACCCGCACGGAAGTGATCACTTTCCAGTGATAATTAACTTTTCATCACCACCACCAATCATTCCAACTAAACCACGCTGTTGGAAACTGCACTTAGCGAACTGGCCAGTATTTCAAGAAGGAGCCTGTCTGGAGAAAATACTTTCTGATAATCTTAGCGTTGATAAACTAAATGAAATTTTTACATGTATCATTGCGGTTGCTCGTCTAGCCATTCTTCAGTCGTCAGGAATAGTACGAAAAACTAACAAGCCTGGTACACACAAAGAGTGCAGAGAAGCAAAAAAGAAACAAAACAAAGCCTGGGGAACTTTCCGAAGGTACCCCACACACGACAACCTCATAAATTTTAAAAAGGCGAGAACAAAAGCACGGTACATACGTCGCAATGCTGAAGAAACTTCGTGGAAAAACTACGTATCGTCAATATATAGTTCAGTTACATCGAATCAAATGTGGGAGCAACTTCGCAAACTTAATGGCAGCTTTACTCATTTAACGATACCTTTCCTAACAGCTCCGGGCACACAAACAAGCATTAGCGAAGAAGCCGACAAACTAGGG
Source organism: Amblyomma americanum (assembly GCA_030143305.2). Lineage (NCBI taxonomy): Eukaryota > Metazoa > Arthropoda > Arachnida > Ixodida > Ixodidae > Amblyomma > Amblyomma americanum. The sequence continues at coordinate 56,727 of JARKHS020001024.1, forward strand.
GAACACTTCGCCACGGTTTTTAGCTCCTCACACTACACCAAAGCATTTATAAAGTACAAGAACACAACAGAAAAACAACGACTGCCGACAAGTGGCAGTGCATATGAACATAGGATGCAGGACCGGTCAAGCCTCCAGGAGGCTTTTTGCCTGCCATCCTCGACATTATATCTGTATGGTGTAATGTTGGAATAAATATTTGAAATTTGAAATATTTGAAAACATTACAATATTTAATTACACTACAAGAAATCCGTATAGTACATTCGGCCGGCAAACAGACAGCACCAGGCCCATACGAAACACATTATGAAATGCTTGCTCACCTCTCCGATGATGCTGTAGAAGCTCTTCTAAAATTCTTCAATAAAGTATGGCAGTCCGGAAAAATGCCAGAGGCGTGGAAAAACGCCGTGGTTGTGCCATTCCTGAAATCTGGAAAACCCCCAACTTCGCCTGGTAGCTACAGGCCAATAGCACTTACGAGTTGTCTTGCTAAATGTTTTGAAAGTGTGCTAAATATTAGGTTAAAGTTCATCCTTGAATCGCGAACACTTCTTGATATCCACCAATGTGGTTTTAAAAAGCATGCTGTACAAACGGCCATCTCGTCCGTCTTGAAAACACAGTCCGTGAAGCATTCACACGCAAACAGCACTTGCTGGCAGCATTTTTTTACTTGGAAAAAGCTTGTGATACTACCTGGAGGTATGGGGGGATTCTTCGTGACCTCGCGGATCTAGGCATCCGTGGCAGGATGCTGAACTGTTTAAAAGACTTTCTCACTGTTCCTTTCGTGTACGTCTAGGTTGCACGCTTTCGAAAAAAATCATTAAAAAAACGGCGTACCGCAGGGGTGCATTCTAAGTACCACACTCTTTATAGTAAAAACGAACTCAATATCGCGAAGAATTCCAAAGTCCATCATGTATCCCGTATATGTTGACGACCTTCAAATTTCATGCGCATCTTCTACCTTATGAACATTCGAAAGACAGGTACAACTTACACTGAACAAACTAGCGACTTGGGCAGACCAAAACGGATTTAAGTTCTCTCCACAAAAAACAGTTGCTTTCATTTTCTCACTGAAAAGAGGCATGCAGATTGATCCCACCCTGCACATGAATGAAAGTGTTCTACAAGTAATACAAGAGCATAAATTCCGAGGCATAACTTTTGACAGAAAGCTCACATTCTTACCCCATATAAACAGCCTCAAAACGAAAACTTCTAGATATCTAACCATAATGAAGGTACTCTCACGGAAACAGTGGAGGTCCGACAGGTTATGCCTTTTACAGATCTACCGCTCCGTAGTACGGCCAACTTTGGACTATGGATGCATTGTTTATGGGTCTGCAAGGCCAACATACCTCGAAAAACTGGATGCCGTACATAACATGGGTCTTCGTATATCAACTGGCGCATACAGAAGATCCCCCCATAAATAGTCTATATGTAGGAACAAATGAACCATCTCTTGCAAACAGAAGAGCAATACTTACATGTGCATATGTACTGAAAATAAGATCCTTACCAAAACACCTTTGTTACCCCATAGTTACCAAGTGCACATCTAGTAGACTGTTCAATAATAAACCACAATCGATCAAACCTTTGTTACTACGCTTTGAAGATGCATGTCATGAACTCGGAATACTAGATGCTCTACCAAAAATTGACCCGAGGCATGATCCATTGCCACAATGGTACTGTCTTTCCACTGCTTGCGACTTCACGCTGACACAGTTTCGTAAAACACAAACACCACCTGACACATCTACTACAAGAATACTTGGATTTGACAAGGAAAAATATTCAAGCTAAAGAGTGTTTTACACAGAAAAACAGCGATGCACGTTGGAAGTGCCGTAGTACCGGGGAAATGGGAAAAAAATAGTAAGATTGCCAAATTATGTATTAATCTTTACTGCCGAATGTTATGCAGTGTGTATGGCTGTGTACAAAATAGTACACGAGAACATCGAACAGAGTATAATATACACAGATTCTCTCAGCCTACTCACAGCGCTGAAGTCAAGAAATGCAATTGAACCCTTAGTAGGCCACATCATACACAGCATAGAAAAAGTCGCAACAGAACGACATATTATAAGGTTCTGCTGGGTCCCGAGCCACGTCGCCATAGAGGGTAATGAGAGAGCAGACTCAGCAGCAATGCGAGCTCAAAATGGTGAAATCAAAAATGTGGACAAACCTTTTAGAGACTGCATGAAGTTGATACACAACAAACTAAAGAACAAATGGCAGAAAGAGTGGGATAATGAACTCAACAAAAAACATACACTTCATAAAACCTACCTTGGGGGAATGGAAGCCATGCAGGACAGACATCAGGATTGTTTCACTGAAGTAATCTTATGTCGACTTTGCATAAGACACACAGAAATTTGACACACAACTACTTGCTTAAAAAAGAAGCTAAAACTGTTTGTGAAAGATGCTGAGAAGAGCTCTCACTAAACCATATCTTATTTACACGTTCAAACCTAGAAAAGCTAAGAAAGAAATATTTTAGTCAATTTTATAATCAATGGATTCCATTTCACCCTGCGCTACTCTTTAGTGATAATGCAACTGTTAGCATTTTCGATGTTTTTAACTTTTTTACGAGAGGCTTGTGTATTAATAAACTGTTAACTGTTAACTGTTATTAGATAAACCTCAGCCACTTTCTCAACCCTGAAAAGAACGCCGAGGGGTCAATTTATTGTATTGGTTGGGGGCCTCGACATCCTTGCCTTGCAAAGGATGGCCGCTGAGGTGACCTGACCTTCTTTAAAGCTTTTACCATTAGCCATTTTAAAAACTTTTCTGCCCTTTACCTTTACTAGTTGATATGAAATAACATTTTAGGTCCTTTGCACCACCGTTTTGTTTTCTTTTTTGTATAAAATCCAGCACAAGGCAATTTTCTACACATTGCTATTGGAGCATGTTGATCTTAGCCGCCTATGTGGCATAAAACCCAACACAACACAACACAGTTCTGCGCAGCTGGATTTCCCCTCGTCGATTTCTTTGGAGCTTTTACTCTCAATTGTTTGTTTGCTCTAAGCCGAGGCCTCACACATGACAGGATTTCTCTGTAGGGTGGCGGTGGGTGGAGGGGCGTCGAAGGTGGCGATGGTTGGGGTGACCAGCGATTTTTTGTTGTTCTGTTGTTGCTTACTGGGTTTCAAGTGGGAGGCAGCTTTTTGGAGTGAGAAGGGGAGTGGATGGTGGTAGATAGCGCTTCTGGATGATAGATTTCAGTGGCAATGGGTGAGTGGCCAGCCCCATTACTGTAGAGCCAGCGGTATACGGAGATGGCTCGTGGATGGCCCATATGGAGGGCGGAGTTTCCTTGCTTGTCCTGAAAGCTTCACTTCAGCAGACGTCAAACTTCCGGATGGGGGTGGAGGGTGACGCTAGACACGCTTTAGCAATAAAATGCATACGCATGCTCCTTACATCAGACACTTTGAACGCGACAGCGTTGAGGTTCATGTTCTGTTTAAAATCCGGGTTCGTCGTCGTTCTCACCGAAAAAGAGGTGGCCCATCAACCACCTAGGTTAAGTGACCTTGCGACATCACAACCTGCCCAACAGATTCTGAGCAAATTGGCCAGTGTAGTACGGGGCCGTTAAAATTGTTGGCGGGAGCTTGCTGGCGCAGTGCACGTTTGGTCTCAAAAGTCATACCGGTGGCTTCGTTTGAAACAGCCACCTCCGGGGCAGCGGCGCATCGCTTAAACGTTACACCACAGCGCCAGAAGTGGTATGAGAACTTCCAGCGAACTATGAATGTAAAGAAGAGATTTAACAATGTCTCATATATGAGCAGTTACCATCAGCGCTCCCGCATCCGCTCCAATTTTTCTTCCTCATTACATGAATTCATCCATTTCAAAAAGAAAAGAGTGTACACTCTAACGAACCAAACAGCCCATTCATTATCACCATGATTTAGAAAGGATTCAGTAAGAAAACGCTACCGGTGGAAAAGATTTGTCGCGCGCTGGTCTAGAGCGCAACTGCTCTAGCAGTTACGCAGGACATGCCAGTACAGAATGAACGTTTATTTATCGGCAGCCGTAGGTGTGGGACGTCGCTTGTACACACGCCACATGCATATCCTATGCAACTTCTCCTGTTGATCAGTTCTTCGAAACGTGTTCGCGATTCACTTGGTTGGAGTTCTGACCATAGTGAAGACAGTTTGGCAGCCGCCTGTTTCTGGGAGGACCCCCCTTTCTGTTGACGTTGACTGCCCGTCCGCAGATGCCGCAACTACATATTTTGGACAGGGCACTTGCTCGTAGACGGGCTCGCACTCGTTCTTTAACTCATCACTTTAGACTATGCTGCACACAAGGGGTTCAAGCGTCGAGTTTAGGTCCTTACGGTTGCAGCGAAGCAGCTTCGGTAAGCCCCTGGTATGACCGCGATGCTGGCGGCCCCGCTACGCATTTTGCGAGTCCACTGTTTGACGCAAACCACAACAACTGCTTTCTAGAGGCACGGTACATTTCGCACCAGTATTTAGTGATTTGCGTTTGAAGACTTTAGCTGTCTGCTGAACTCCAGAAGTGGCGTGCGCAGTCTTCTATATTGCAGGAGCTCACCCGACGAACGACGGTCCTCCAGTGAAGTCGAACGGTAGGAAAGCAGGCTCAGTCAGAAGTGCTGTGTCGCTGAGATTTTTTCACGATTTTTTTTTTGCAATTAGAACGCCTTTCTAGGCAGGTTCATAAGATTGTGGGAATCCACGGCTCGACGTAACATGCTTGAACACGTACAGCCTAGGTGAAAAGTCTTATAAGAGGTCAAAAGGGCCTTTCGCTTCAGCCGCATAAGACAGTTATTACGGCGCTATAGCAGAGCGATTGATTTTGAAATGCTAGCAGGTTTATTCTTGTGTTAGAGAAGCTTCCTGCTTGACTTGTATTTTGTATGATCCGCTATGCGCAGCATTCTAGGGACATCCATTTCGCTGCAGCTGAACGCTATAGCCTTAGGATTTTTTACCAAAACTATACCTGGATGTAAAAACAGCAAATTCTTGAAAGGGACAACGGGGGACCGTTGTCGCTTCAAACATCTACGGCAATCCCGTAACGTGCAAAGATACCGCTTAGTTTGTCGATAACAGTGTGAGCTGCGGTGTTTGGTTTGGTTGTATAGGTTTTAACGTCCGAAACAGACTCAAGATACGGGAGACGCCGTAGTGGAGGGCTCCGGATAATTTAGACCGCCTGGAGTTTATACCGGCATTAACAACGCACAATGCACGCGCCTCTGTCGTTTCACCTCAATCGAAATGCGACCGCCGGGGCCGGGATCGAACCCCACCGTCTTTCGGTTCAGCAGCCGAGCACCATAAGCACTGAACCACCGCGGCGGCCGAGGTGTGGTGTCGCTTTGCTGTTCAATTTCTTGAAAGTTGGATGAGCATCGAACAACAACAGGTAAGAACGACCGAGGTGCTGGAATATATCGACGCCTACTATGTACCAAGCATAATGTAGTGTTGGATGCATCGGAAAGGGCTCGTGTTGTTGCTATGCGTATTTCCCGTAGAGAGCACAACTTTTTAACGTCCTCCGAATATCGAAGCGGAGTCCAGGTCAGAGCGCTAGCTGTCGACCACTTGCTTTACTTTTATTGAAACACAAATAGCCCTCAAGTATCCGATGAACCGTTTCCGCTCTCATGGAATTCGGGATGACTAATTCGGTACCTCTTAACACAGTTCCTGCTATAAAGGACAACTCTGCAGCAAATGGCTTCATGCATCCGCCAAGGCCAAAGTTGTCTCTTACTTAACGTACAAATGGCGCATTGTTTCGCTGCTCACCATAACCGTTACCACTCCAACGGTATGAACCTATACGACGTCTGTGGAGCCGGTGATGTCCGCTTATTTGTTGGTCGATGACCGTGACAGTATGTAGTCCAACAGCAGCGGAGGTCTGAAGAAATAGTAACTTCCAAAAGGCCTTACGAACGCGGTTTCTTTGGCCTAATTCAACGGAATCTGATGAAACACCGAGATTACATCGGGGAAGGAGAAGTACGTAATTAGCCTAAGTTCAGCACACGGTATTCGGCGTTAAGAGCGAGTAAAATAATAGAAAAACCCACCTCCGCGGGTCTTTTCTGGGAGAAAAATTAGGCGACGGCAGCAGTCGGCGCAAAGCTGATTCCGATTTGTTATTCCAAGACGCTACTAAGGGTTGTGCTCGCACAGTACCGAGAAAACCGTGGTCTGCACATACTCGTTCTTTTAGATCGCCTTCTAGAAACTTTACCCTAATTTCCCATTTTGTACCCTCCTCTTGAGAAGCACCAATCTCTTCAAACTTAGCTAGAGTTGCAGTGCACATGTGAAGGCTCATGTGAGGAATTTCTCCAATGATTTGAAACCACTTTTAAATATTAGGGGCATGAAATCATAAAATGTCGCGTTTTCCCGCACTCTCGTCTACATCTGGAGTGCTCTAACCTAACCATCTTGTTTCACCTTTGATAAAAGGTGTTTTTGATGCGAAATCAACCATCTCTACTCTGCACTCTCATGCTCGTATGTTTGACATGCTTTGCTAATTATTCCCTGTTCGCCGCGATTGCGCAGCGGTGAGCATTAAGCAAAGCTGAATGCTTTCGCACTGAAGAATAATAATACACAGCGTGTGTGGAGAAAAGACAGATTCATTTATTTCTGCGTACAAAGTGAACTTTTTAGCGCCAAAGAAGCATGACTCTTGAGTTTTCTGCACTTTATGGGGTTTTACCTAAGCAGAGCTTGTTATGCCGCTTCACTACGGAAACAGTGAAGAAAAGCGATAATATAAGTGCATATGAGTATGCACACCGGCTTCGCCAGTGCCCACAAGTCGGAGATTTCAGCTCAATGCAGCGGCGCTCAGAAGTAACAAATAGCAAGCGACCGCACTCCCGGCGGTTTCTGCGCTCCGCAGAGCCCTTCGAAGTCGTCCAGGTCGATGTCGTACGCCATTACCGACGAGATGCCCATTCCATCGTCGTACGAGCGCTTTATCCGGTTTGCCATGGACGACTCAGAGTGGAGCGTCGCAATCTGTGGAGATACCAGGTTTTTGCTTTAAAATGTGACGCTTCGTGTACTGAAAAGTGACTCGTACCCTTCTCTGGCTGTCTTTATATTTTTCTTTCCTAAAAGTAATGCTTTCGCGCGATGAATCATGAGTCGCTAAATTGAGATATCTTATCGATCTTTAAAACCTTGTTATTGTCTACCGGATGCTGTTATTTTACAAGAAAGATGTATGTATCTGAAGGGAAAAGCACAACCTGTGCATGAGGTGCAGCTCATAACCTTGAACACGTATAAGCTAAACGAGTTATAGAGTCGGATACAACTCACAAACGAAGCGTCAGATGCCCCCTGAAAGGAGGCCCTCAGGCCAATGGCATCGATTGATTTTCATGATGCCGCGGTTAATCTGATTAAGCCATGGTTATTGCACATTCACGTGCCTCTATGGCATAGAGGTAGCGTTTCCAACTCGCAACTCATTACGAACTAGTTACGAACTAATTACGAACTAAATACGAACTCCGAACGAATTACGAAAATTTTCCTTATAACGTATCCAATTTACTATAAATATATACCATAATGACATTTTAGTGTGGTGTCACGATCCTCTCGACCAATCCTGAATTAGTGTGACAAAGCGCACGGCTTTTCCTCCTGGCGTCCGCTTTAACACTGTCGCGTAAAATACGCTATCAACAACAGCGGTAGAGGGGACGTGGACGCACGCAATGAATCTAGTAAAAGTAAAAAGATCATGGATTAGTACAAAGATCATGTTAACGCACAGTCGTCAAGTCTGGCTCTTGACTCGACCCACTCATGTCGGGCTCTTGTAAATGCCGTTATACTTTCCCAAGAACAAGCGACTATATTTTCTACGACGCATCGCTGCCGAACACTGAACAATCAACGGTAACTGAACCAATCCCTCACCGAGGAAAAGCCTTGCATCATGCCCAGTTAAATGCACACCGTACTTACATGACTGTTTCATATTCAACTAGTTCGCCGGTCGTCTAGGCGACGTGCCTCCTGATCATGCTACTGCCGCTTGTCTCAAGTTGTCTTTTCGTTTTTATTCGTTTTAGATTACAAAACTGCATCCAAGTAATACTTTGTATATATTCTGAACGAATTTCTGTCAGATCGGAAATAGGTGGATTTGCTCAGACATGGACAGCAAACAAGATCCCATGACCATTTCTTCTTTACAGTGAACTTTTATATTGGGTGGGCCAATGTGCCTAGAGAAATCAATGACCGCAGTTTCGCTAGGAACGCAATTGTCCGCTGGGCGGGGTATTGATTGTTTTGTGATTTTACGGCGAACCGCAAAGCAGAAGGAACGTTGTTTTGTGCTTCATATGGAGCAAAATACCAATATATTTCTGAGATGGTCAGTCAAGAGACGGTAACACGATTTTTTTTGTTTTATATTATTTCCCATCATTTCATGTATTCCGAAATATAACTGACTTCCCGAAAACTGAGCAATTTCAGCTGCAATGTAATATGCATATACGATTATTTCTCAGGCACAAACCAGCCATTCTTCGACAACAACTATCAGCATCTGAAACCTAATTGTTTACCTGCCTAACGAATTTGTTTTTCTAGCGATGTCCTTATCTGTTGGACTTCAAAGCGCTAAAAGTGTTGAGAGAGGGAAAATGGAGATAGAGGGCGCTGTGGTGTCTGACACGCTATATTCTCTGGACAATTTTTCAGAGCACCGTAATCTTCCTTTCCCAGCCGTAATATTTGGAAGCTTGGTTTATGAGGGTTCACCGTCCCAAAGCGACCCAGGCTATGAGGGGCACCGTAGTGAAGGGCTCAGGAAATTTTGACCACCTGGGCTTGCTTAACGTGAACCGACATCTCACAGTACACGGGCCTCTAGAACTTCGCCTCCATCGAAATTCGACCGCCACGGCCGGGACCGAACCCGCGTCTTTCGGGTCAACAGCCGAGCTCCATGACCATTGAGCCCTCGCAGCGGTTAGATTTGGAAGCTTCACGCTGGGCCTGACTGATGTTCCTAACACTGCAATCGCATCCACTGTTTCCCGTTTATCCGTATTCGTAACTGTTATTTTAAGGCAAACATTATATTTATGTGCAGTTGGCACAAAGAACTTCGGAGATAACGTGAACGAACACTCAAAATAAACGGGAAGCAATAATATGCTTAACTCGCAGAACCCAAATTTCGCGCATGAGACTTCTACAGGAAAGCCCAGAGGCTTTGTAAGCCCGCCGGTCTATCGGAAGACCCTAGAAATTTTGGTATTTGCTACAGAGAAAAACCAGCAGAAAAGAACGCGCTCACAGGAAGGAGTATACATGGCGACGCTGAAAACATAACTGAATTTTACTTAGTGAAAATTGCCCCAACAGAACCGGGCGCACATGCGTATAAAAGACAAAGCCAACACTAACAACAGCAACAGGTGCTTTTCTCATGTACTTGAAAAACAATGTATTTTTCATGAAATTTTATTCTTTTGCAGTAAACGCATTCAGTACCCAGCTTCCTAATTTTATACGCTTCTAGGATTTCTCATTCTAGCTCTCCTTTTCCGAAGCTGATCATTCGTTCTGCCTTGCGGTTCAACTCACCGAATTCTATTGGTCATCTGTTCGAAGAATCTTGCTAAGAACGAACACACGGGCATCGGTATTTAACTGTAAGGTACTTCTGTTCCACCTGATAGAGACGCCTTGTTGAAAAGAGGCATTGGCGCAGCGGTGGCTGAGTGTTTATGGCGCTCAGCTGCTGACCCGAAGGACGCGGCTTCGATCCCGGCCGTGGCGGTTGCTTTTTGATGGATGCGAAATGCTAGAAGCCCGTGTACTGTGCTATGTCAGTGCATGTTACAGAACCTCAGGAAGTCCAAATTTCCTTAGCCTACCACTGCGGCGTGCCTCATAGCATGAGTGGCTTTGGGACGTTAAGGCCCATAAGCTAAAAACTAAACGAAAGCTAAAAAAGCCTTAAGTTTGCCTTAGAACGTACCGTAAAAAAGCACGAACTCGTGGCTTCACTCCGCTGCGTTGCAGAAAGAGCCCCAGCTGAAGAAAGAGATGTACCTGTATACTTAGCAAAAGGTGTTCAATGCCTTTTGAAGAAGAGGAAAAATGAAGTTCCCAGTCGTATGAAGGTACATTATGTAACTGACCACTATCAGAACCTCGACCTGAGGTTAACTGTGTCCGATTAGAAGGGTGGTTTCATGGTGATGCCCGACAGCCTCCTATCGACAAAAGCTCGATCACTAGGCTTTCAATAAGAACTTCAAGCCTGTGAACACTAAGCCATCGAAGCTAAAAAGTCGTCCCCTTGAGCTCCTGAAGAAAGTACAATCTAGAGACTCTGCGTAAATATGTGAACCGAAAACAGAAGTCTGACGTCCTGAAAACGTTTCTTCTTTTCCCACAAAAACACATAAAACCAGTTGCCCTCATAAGACCATTGTCACAGAGCACGGCTCATGGCAACAAATCCGTCGGCCAGTTGTTAAAACGTTCATTGAACTCGTTGGCGCCTAACGACCCTTTTGCTGTCCGGACCTCAATGAGAATCCTGGACTTATACAGTACCTGCATGAGTGCCAAAATATGTTATCTCCGTGAACATCGATGACCTGTTCTATTCAGTACCAAAACAGAACAGAGGTTATTGGAGACTGCGTGGCCTAATCCAAAGCCGAGGTGCGGCTTCTTTTCAGAACAGTTTGGGGCTGTCTACCAACTGATTTCTGTAACTTTTAACGTGTTCCCTATCATCGACTGTACATGATCATAAAGACCACACGTATTTGAAAGAGGAGCGTATTCCTATTGGCTCATGTCTGGCTCCTATATTGTGCCATATATTTTGTCTAATTTGGACAACCTGTTGCATGACAACCTTCCTGACGCTCGTGTTGTAAAGGTCTTTAGGTATGCGGATAACTTTTTAGTCCTTTTAAAACTCTCTTCTTGTGACAGTGTTGACCCAACCGCAAAGGATGTTTTATCAGTCTTTGATGAAGCTTCCATAAAAATGAGCTGCACTCACGAGGTACCACTTGAACATTGCATCAGGTTTTCAGACTTGGTTTTGACCTTTTCATATGATAGCCACGTTTGCTGGAGTTACACACCTTGCCCTAAGAAAGGCCTATTGCCCTACACCTTGCCACATTCTAAACTTGTGAAAAGGGGCATAGCTAACCATGCCCTAGAATAATGCCATGTCCTAGAAACCATGTCCTAGAAACGCTGCCCACGCGTGCTGAAGAGCAGTTTTATCGAACAGCTTTGCCGCCTGCGGTATGTAAATTACCCTGAGCAGGTCCTAATTTATGTTTCTGAGTTTCTAGCAAGGTTAAGTTACAGCACATGCCTCGCAACGACGGTGCGCAGTGTCACGAAATGAGACCTGCTGTATTGCCGGACATGCACAGTCCCGCATTATGTTAAAAAGAGGCGGAGATATGGTGTCAACGTTGTGCTATCTCTGCCATAAACCTGTCGTCGGTCCGTGCCCGTATCTCTGCAAGTAAGAGCACAAAAAAGTAAGGCAACGTTAAGCAACAGAATATATGCACCAAATGTACAGCCAATATTCTGTTCTGTACGACAGGGCTGCCCGTTATCTTACTCTCGAGAGTTGAATTTACGGCGGCGCATGGCGCAATCTACTGATCGTTGAATTAACATCAGCAGTGTTTTAAAAAGGGCTAGTTGGTAGTTCATTATTGTAGGGGAATGCTTGACTTCAGAATGTTTCGTCCGTCTTGTCAGTTCTGAAGTTAAGCGCTCCCCTAAAAATAACGATCGTTGACGCTCTCGCGCAGTGGCCACAGAATCTGATCTGTTTGCACCGCCGCGGGTCCAAGTCCTCGTCGCGGATGTTTATTTGATTAATTTCTCTTTATTCATTTCACTTGGCACAACCCACAAACACCGCAAGATTCTGATCCTGACCACCGTAATAGTGTTTTCGCACTAGTAACAGCCAATAATTTATGGTGAAACAAACCTACGCGCCTGCACCCAGTTTGAATGGACAGATGAATGAAATCGTCTATGAAACCGCTGATTCGGCAATGAGTAAACCAAAAAACAGTGTGCCGTACTGATGGGCGTCTTCAATACTAAGGAAAGCAAGAAGCAAGCAGCAGGCCAGGAAATGTGTGGCTATGGCATAGGTTCCAGGAATAGTTAGGGTGAGTGATTAGAAGAGTTCTTAGAACAAAATGATTTGCGGATCCTGATTAACTTTTGCGCAAACGGGGAAACTGGAAGAGGACGCAGAGGAGCCCGATTAGCGAGACTAAAATACTTCATATTACCACAAATATTTGCCGTTTGTTTGCTCACACTCTAAATCGCTGGCGTCACCGCGGTGGCTAAGTGGTTTTGGCGCCCGGTTGCTGACCCGAAAGACGCGGCTTGGATTCCCGCCGCGGCGCTCACATTTGGATGGAGGCGAAGCTCTAGAGGCCCGTGTATTATGTGACGTCAGTGCACGTTAAAGAACCCCAGGTTGTCGAAATTTCCGGAGCCCTTCACTACGGCGTCCGTCATAGCATGAGTCGCTTTGGGACGTTAAACCCCCATAAACCATAAACGACTAGTTCACTGCCTTTATCGGTGCTGCAGTACGTACCCATGTAGCATTTATATTACATCTGAATTCATGGCAGTGATCTGACCTAAAATCTCCTTATGTTAAGTTTTATAGTTTGCGGTAGACCACACAAAGCCCTCAAGAAGAACACAGTTCTTTGTATAGTCGGCAGAATAAGTTTACAGGGTGCTGATGTTTGAGATATTGTGAAGGCTCCATAATAGCTATAATAGCTTTTCGTTTCCCTCTCGCTCCTCATATCCCACATTTCATCATCCTGCACATCCTGGGCCTTAGGTCAGGGACAATAAGTCCCCATAAGTTAAACCCCCATAAACCAGAAACCAAACGTTGGCCGCCGGCACCCTGATTTATTGTTTGCTTGTCACGCGAGATGCGACCAGACATGTCACGAATGACGCAGCCTTGCGGAACTGTTCCCACATTGTCCCCCTGATTGTTGTAATTGCTTTGACACCTGTCTCGATGGTTTCTTGCCATCTTTTAAATCAGTGTGGCCGAGAGGCATTCTGCCTCTCGGAATAGTGCTAGGCATTCGGTTCGACGAACGCCGAGCACGCTTGCTGCTATCGCCGCCACCGAGGCATTCAGTTATTTGTGGGCGCAAGTCAACCCAATAAAAAGTTTCTTTCGGAAGCCTTTTCGCTGTCGTCCTGACTGCCGGAGAGCCCTCACCATTTCGTAAATTCTGGTGGAGGTGCTGAACTGCAGTTCTGCAATGCTCCTCAGTATGGACCCTGATGCCCAAGCAATTACCCTTGTGATTCGCCAGCCTCATGACCCGCGGATATTGTATGGCCAACCCCATCAGGACGTAGCAGAATGGCTGAATGTCTTCAACCGTGTGGCTTTGCTGAACGCTTGGGACAACGACGCCAAACTCCAAATGTTTTCTTAGCACTTAATAGCTAAGTGAGAGCATGGTTTGAAAACCACAAGCTTTCTTTGACAATCTGGGAAACCTTCCAGAAACAGTACTGGGGACGTTCAGAAGCGTCGTCTGGAAAGAAAGAGCAGAGGTTCGCGTACAGTCACGAATTCAACGCCCAAATGATACGCGACTGCGTATGTCGAAGAAATGAAACGCCTTTTTCGACTAGCAGATCCCAGCAGGAATGTGGAGAATGTGGGCTTTTTAATGCGAGGGGTTAAGGAGCCTTTTTTCGCCAATATGAAATCCGCAGTCTAAAGAAGACCGTTGTAGAATTCAAAACGGAAGCGACCACCCTTGAAAGGTCCCCATGTTCCAGACATCGTCAATATCGTCGGTAGCTACGCGCCTTCTTCGGTAGCCACCCCGATACCTTGTCAACGACCAACGGAAATCTACGGGAAGTCATCCGCGTGGTTTTTCAGCAGGAGCTTCGCCGAGTTCTGCATGTATCCCTGCGCGTCGCATCACTAACGGACTTCGTTAGTGAAGAAGCCCACGAGACTTTGGTTGCCCCTCAGGCGGAAGACTTGACCGCAGACACCATGCCATCACTTACTCCGCCGCGGCACGTAGCCATAGACGTCCGGTCAGCGCCCGCGAGAAACTCTACGTTCCACCCTAACAACCACAGTCGTCCGCCCGTCTGTCGCCGGTGGATGCGTGACGAACGTGATGGTTACAGTGACCGACGCGATGACGTATACCCGCAGTTTGCATGCCATCCGGGCTACAACTATCCCGATACTCGTCGCTTCCCTTCACCGCCGACGCCTCCTCACAGAGCTTCGACTGTTCGTGCAACGCGCAGCCGCTCCCCGCCACCTTCCCGTGGCTCTTCTTTGCCCGTTCACCACCTTCTCAGCCTTCGGACCACAGCCAGAAAACTTACGCGCAGTTTTGCGGACTGCTCTGCCAACTCATCCTAAAATTCCTCCTTCGGCCCCATCCAATATGTTTTTCGTAGAAGTTGAAGGAGCATTAGTGGAAGCATAATTTCATACCGGCGCCGCCATTTCCGTCATCCGATCCGACTTGTGTTTACATTTGAAAATTCCGTACTTCCTATTTCGGCGCGTGTTTACGCTCTGCTAATGAGGCTCCGATATATCGTGCTGGGCAGTGCGTCCCGCGGTTCACTATCAACGGCATCCGCCATCACATCGAACTCGTTGTGCTCTCTTCCTGTGCTAATGAACTCATTCTTGGCTATTTTCTTCCATCAGCGTCCGCTGTCATTACGTGCGGTCCACAATCCCTCGGGCTTGCTGAAACCGACATATCGTAAGTGAGCTATCTGATGGATATCTCACCTGTCAGCGATGATGTCATTACAGTTGTCTCCGCCGCACTACCGATGGGGACGCACTTGTCTTTTAGGGAGCCCGCACTGGTTGGTTCTTCGTTTTTCTCGCGGTTCGTGTCTACCGGCAGCCTCTAACACTACGCCCGAGCCTATTATTCTGCGCCAAGGATCTTCGGTCGCTTCGCTTGCCGGCGCTCATCCCATGGCGGTTTTCTTGCTTTAAAAAGCCGTACAATCAGCTTCCTTACTGCTTCTTTTGGTGAGACACTTCCCGCTCAACCCTGGCTTCGCCTCAGACCAGGCACATGCCTTGGTCGCCACCTTGAAAAAGCACGCCTGTTCATTTCAGATCCATTCAGCGCGTTTGAGCCAAACATGCGCAGTCACCCATCGCATCGAAACTGACGGCTCGGGTATCGTTTTTTGCCGTCCGTGCCGAATGCCCAGTTCCGAATGCCCGATTATCTATGCCATTGTAACTGACATGCTGAATCGCCACTTGAGACGACCTTCGTCCAGTCATTGGTCCTCACCTGTCGTGTTTTTCGCAAACGCCATTCTTCCGGGTAGCACTAAAGCCTGCTTAGGGCGTCCTCAATCTAACAATATATATGTACTACCTTCCATCCTGCCCATCAGATTATGAGCAAACAGTACACCGTGGTAGGTGGCAATTCATTTAATGATTGGTCGCTATAGTTCGCTTCGGAAGACCAGCATGGGTCTCACAAGCCTAACTGATGACAGCGCCTGCCATCCCTGGGCAGTGGCGTATCGCTTAACCACTGCACCACTCTACTGCTACACCAAGAGTGATATGAGGACTCCCAGGGATCTATGATATAAAGTAGAGATTAACCAACTCCACATATATGGGTATTAGCCTGTTGTCGCTATCCAAACACCGGCACCGAATTGAATTGCCGACAGGCACTTGCCACGGTGGGCAGTTCGCTCACATTCCTGTAGGCAGGTTGTGTTAACGACACTAGGTTACACAACCTAGGTATATGAGGGAAGGAATAAAGGAGCGAGTGAAAGAAGAAAGGAAAGAAAAGGTGCCGTAGTGTAGGGCTCAGGAATAATTTCGATCACGGGAGATCTTTACCGCGCCCTGATATTTGCATTTTCAAGGACGCCGACGCCGGTTGTTCTGTGACGAGAGCTCCTTAATGCTATCGCGTTCAAAGCAGACAGCCTTAAAGCTGTGGCAGGAGTTTACTTTTCAATTTGTTCCTTGAAAAGTCCTTGGAAGATTTAAAATATCTCCTTGAAAATTTTTTTCTTACTCGTTCTTTGTTGCTGGTTCCTGGTTATTGCGTTTCGCACAAAAAGATAGCATAAATGTGTTAATACATGTTGTTCCTAAATACTCGCCGCACGCGGAATGATCCCGTGGATACGTTTTTCTACGGTCTACGCGTGCGACATTGGCCGCGCAAGGAATGCGTGGGCAGCGAAAAATGCTGACGTCAAGAACGCTTCTCATAACGGTAGTGTCTTCGTTCAGCGCAGCTATTTATTTAAATGCTGAGACTGGGGTCTTTTCAACTTGTACCCTTGCTTTTGCTCGTAAAACAAGGGTTCACTCACGTATTCCAGTAATCAGGTACGAGTAACAAGCTAGTTGAAGGCAGCATTTCATGAAGGCAACGCAGTAACTTGAAATTTGTTCACCGTGTTTTTCTTCTTTTTTTTTTCCTTACAGGCTGCGGAAGGGGCAGCCGGAGGACGCAGCGGAAGAAAACGCGTGAGTAGTGGACCCTGTACCTGCCACTCGAAGCCTTATTATGTGCTACGACTTCCCCTAGCGTTGCCTATGCAAGCACCTCTTTGACTTAGCTGTCATCGTATATACCCCAGGTTTATCAGGGCGCTTTATGCTGGAGAAATCGGAGTGTGGTTTAGAGCTGGCTCGGGTATCGCAGTGAATTCCAAAAATCTGCTGGCTTCTCATCCAGGCGTACGCGAACACGGAAGGCCTAGAAAAAATTGAGTGACTCCGGTCCTCGTCATCAACCTGGCCGCACTGGTGAACGGATCCTCGTCGCGCTTAAACTCTCGTCCAGAGTTTGCGTCCAGCGATACGGTAGTGGTCCCGGCCTCGTTCTCTATAGCGACGCCAAAACTACGCGGAGGTTCATTACCTTCCGACCTACTACTTCATAGGCCACTGCGTGTCATTATTCGGTGGCTGCCGCTCAGCCAGTGCGAATCCCTACGCTGCTCAGAGATTCCGGTGCACTTATTATGTTTGTACCCCCGTTCATGGTTGAACTTTAGGCAAACTAAAAACAAATTAATACACGTTCTTTTCCAGAAACCTCCCAAACTGACGCTTCCGCTGCGCAAGCTCAGGCAGCGGAAGCATCGATAAATATGATTTAGGATGCGCGGAAAAAAAAACACGGAAAAAAAATAAACGCTTGCACACTTGTATACAGGATGAAGCCCCTATGTTCTGCCTACACGGGTCTGCACCTTTTTCGTGTTTTTATACGAATCTTTAATTATGTTGGCATCTTTTTTTGTTTTTTTTTTTCGTGTTTTCTTTTCCGTGTTTTTTTACGAATCTTAAATGATGAGCGCCTACTAACTCGCCCAGATTTCGATCCTAGCTCAGTTTGAGTAACTTCTTGCCCACCCCACTGCCTGCTTGCAAAGGCTTAGCTCCAATGGCAGACCCCTTTGCCCCCCACACACTCTTGCTGTCTCTCGCCGTTGACATTCGTTTGGCGGGTGTTCGATTAGAGACTCGAACACGGGCGTTTCAAGGTGCACATTTGGTAGCACATTGCATTTTCCAGACATCAATCTCTGTCTATGCCCATTTTAAAACACACTGGAGTAACTACAAGCACCTTCACCCTCCGAACATGAAGTGCCGACGCGTTAGTTTGGTTATGGTGCTGAGCTGCTGACACGATAGACGCTGGTTCGATCCAGGCCGCGGCGGGTCGCAGTTCGATGGAGGCGAAATGCTAGATGCCCGTGTACGTGCAATTTCAGTCCACTACCTAGTGGTCGCGGAGGGGGGCCGCGTCAGCTAAAATTAAGGAATGTGGATAATGTTTGCCGATAGTGAGTATCGATCGAGTCAGATCCTATGAAATGTTGTCGCTCGTTTTGTTTATTTATCACGGACAAGGTAGACACAAGCTGTTTCGATGGTTGTCTCATCATGGTGAAGGTTCTGCTCGACCGCCGATCTGGAGCATCTGGAACCCCACAGAACACCTGCGCTATGCAACGTGTGTACCTTTCTAGTATAAAAGGCCTTTTATAGTCCTATGACATACAAGCTTGGTGGTTAAGACACTGGCGAAGGAATGGGAGGCAGCTAGAACGTGTTGGTGGCTTGTCGTAGCCCTGGTTGGCCGAAGCTTATTCTCACTCTCAGTGCGGGAACCACCCGTCCCCACAGGAGCACGCATGGCGTGCCGGTGAGTGGCGCCACCGTGGGGTTTCCGAGCTAGTGCGCGTCTCATTCATGTTCGAAACAGGATCCCGCAGGAGCACCTCTGTTGGCCCTTGGGTGTCGGTGTGTGGCACCACCGCGTTCTCCGAGCACTACGAGTGCTTCCTACTTGAGCCCCAGGGGGGCACCCCACAGGAGCATCCGCTGCCGCTCAGCAGCGGTTGTCGGTGAGTGGCGCCACCGTGGGCTCGTCCAGCCGGGGCGTTTCGAGGACTGCGATGGCATGGCAGCCGTCGAAAACAAGTCCCCCTTTCCCGTGGTACCGCCTTGCCGCCAGGGCGATACCGCGGACCTTGCCCGGGCCCCTCTGAGCTCGGGTTGGGAATGCAGCCCACAGGAGCAGCATAGCGTGGCACGCCACGGTGCTGTTCGGTGATTAGCGCCACCGTGGGTAAACCGAGCTGAACATGGTCCGTTTCGATTCCGGATAGAAGCACACTTCGCAGGAGCACTTCGGTTAGCCACCGTTGGTGTCGGTGTCTGGGCGCCACCGCGAACTCCAGCCCATAAAATTAATTTGTTACAATTGATGATTTTTCTTATTTTGTGACCACATATAGTCAAAACACGCATACCCATCCCGAGATCTCGTTTTCGTTCTTTGCATGACTTGACGTCATCGCTCGAAAGGTCGTGCATTCAAGCCAAAAGTGATTTATGAAAATACAGTCACACTCGGATATACTGAACTCGAGGGGAACCGCGAAATTGGTCAATTTATCAATAGCTTGATCTTTCAAAATTTCAGTAGACAAGTTTACCCGTAACCAAGACACAAGACGCAAGAGGTAATGCAGCGATGGCGTACAGGTAGAGCATCTGCCTCGCTGCAAGAGGACCGGGGCTCGAATCCTGGTGCCGCGCAATTCTCCACTGGGTTTGAAAGAAGAAAAAAATCCGCGTGTCGATGGAATTGCGAAACCAGGCCTGGGGTGCGACCTGATCTCAGTGACCAGAACCGACAATGCACTCCCTCACCAGAACAGGAATTGGCCACCCTGGTGTATTAATTGGCCACAACCTTCTATAAACAAAACCAATTAACCCTTGGCCCCTCTGTCTCGATCAACTGACCACGTCGGCGGTCAGACCTGTGACGCAGCGGAGCGTGCTAGGAATTTCTGGCTCCGGACAGGCCGCCATTGGAATCTGAACTTGGCAACGTTTAACGCTAGAACTTTATCTAGTGAGGCTAGCCTAGCAGTTCTGTTTGGGGAAGTAGCATGAAATAAATTGGATGTCATAGGGCTAAGTGAAGTGAGGAGGACGGGTGAGGCGTACGGAATACTAAAGAACTGGCCCATACTTTGCTATCGCGGATTAGCGGATAGACGATAATTAGGTGTGGGATTCCTTATTAATCAGGATATAGCTGGCAACGTAGAGTTTTATAGGATTAACGAGAGGATAGCAGCTATTGTAAATAGGCTCAATAGGAGGTACAAGCTAAAAGTGGTGCAGGCCTACGCGCCTACATCCAGCCATGATGACGAGACCATTGAAAGCTTCTATGAAGACGTGGGATCGGCAATGAATAAAGTAAACTCACAGTACACTGTACTGATGGGCGACTTCAATGCGAAGGTGGGCAAGAAGCAGGCTGACGACCACGCAGTTGGCGACTATGGGATAGGTTCTAGAAATAGCAGGGGAGAGTTGTTAGTAGAATTCGCAGATAGAAATATTTACACGGATCATGAATACTTTCTTCCGCCAACGAGAGAATAGGAAGTGGACCTGGAAGAGCCCCATTGATGAGATTAAAAATGAAGCGACTTCATATTATGCGCTCAACCTGGCATCGTTCAGGATGTGACGTCCTCGGAAAGCTGCACTGTAGCGACCACAGAATGGTAAGGTCTTGAATTAGCCTAAACTTGAAGAAGGAATGGAAGAAGCTAGTGAAGAGGAAGCCCATTAACGAGTTAGCGGTAAGAGGGAAAGTAGAGGAATTCAAGATATCACTGCAAAAACAGATGTTCGGCTTTAACTGAGGAAGACGATCTTGATGTTCATACAATGAACGATAATCTGACAGCCATCAATACGGAGTGCGCAGTAGAAGTATCCGGTAGGACAGTTCGACAGGATGCCGGAAAACTATCTCGGGGGAAGAAAGATCTGATTAAGAAACGCCAAAGCATGAGAGCGTCTAACCCTACTGACAGGATAGAACTGACCGAGCTATCGGAGTTAATAAATAAGGGCAAGGTAGCCGACATAAGGAAGTTTAATATGGCGAGAATCAAGCATGCTCTAAAGAACCGAGGTAGCCTAAAAGCGGTGAAGAGGAAACTAGGGAAAGGTAAAAATAAGATGTATGCGCTAAAAGACAAGAAGGACAATGTCGTTAGCAATATGGATAAGATAGTTAAAGTAGGCGTAGAGTTCTACACAAATCTGTACAGTAGCCAATGTAATCATAGCGTTAATGAGAGAAACAGTAGCGCAGAGCAATGTGTCATCCCGCCAGTAATGAAAGCGGAAGTAAAAAAAAGCCTTACGTGCAATAGAAAGGGGAAAAGCAGCTGGGGAGGATCAGGTAACAGCAGATCTGTTGAAGGATGAAGTGGAGATCGTTCTAGAAAAACTAGCCACCGTGTATACGCAATGCCTTATGACCTCAACCGTACCAGAAGCTTAGAAGAATGCCAGCATTATCTTAATTCATAAGAAGGGAGATGCCAAGGACTTGAAAAATTATAAACCGATCAGCTTATTATCTGTTGCTTACAAGTTATTTACTAAGTTAATCGCTAATAGAGTTAGGACGACCATAGACATTAATCTACCAAATGATCAGGCAGGCTTTCGTAAAGGCTATTTCACAATAGATCATATTCGCACTATCAATCAGGTGATAGAAAGACGCGCAGAATATAGCCAACCTCTATATATAGCCTTCATTGATTACGAGAGAGCATTCGACTCAGTGGAATCCTCAGCAGTCATACAGGCATTGCGTAATCAGGGCATAGAAGATCCTTATGTTAAAATACTGGAAAATATATATCGCATCTGCACAGCTACCATAGTCCTCCATAAAGTCCGCCATAAAATTCCAATAAGAAACGGTGTCAGGCAAGGAGACACGATCTCGCCAATGCTATTCACCGCCTGTTTGCAGGAGGTATTCCGAGGCCTGAATTGGGAACAGTAAATGGAGTATACCTAATTAACCTGCGATTCGCTGATGACATTGCCTTGCTGAGTCACTCAGGAGGTGAACTGCAAATCATGATCAATGAACTACACAGGCAGAGCAGATTGCTGGGTCAAAAAATTAACATGCAGAAAACCAAAGTAAGGTTCAAGATTCTAGCAAGGTTACAGGAGTTCACAATTGGCAGTGAGCGCCTGGAAGTGGTAAAGGAATAAGTCCACTTAGGGCAGGTAGTGACAGCATATCTGGATCATGACAGGAAAATAACCAGAAGGATAAGATTGGGGTTGAGCGCATAAGGCAGGTTCTCTCAGATCATGAATGGCAGTTTACCAATTTCCCTCAAGAGAATAGTGTACAACAGCTGTATCATACCGGTACTCACCTACGGGGCAGAAACGTGGAGGCTAAACAAAAGAGTTCAGCTGAAGTTATGGACAGCGCAGCGAGCCATGGAAAGAAAAATGAGAGGTGTAACGTTAAGAGACCGGAAGCGGGCAGAGTAGGTGAAGGAACAAACGCGGGTTAATGACATCATAGTGGAAATCAAGAGAAAGAAATGGGCTTGGGCAGGGCATGTAATGCGAAGGCAAAGATAACCGCTAGTCCTTAAGGGTATCGCAGTGGATTCTAAGAGAATGTAAGCGTAGCAGGGGACGGCAGAAGGTTAGGTGGGCGGATGAGATTAAGAAATTTACAGGCAAAGGGTGGAGGTCACTGGCAAAAGACAGGGTTAATTGGAGAGACATTGGAGAGGCCTTTGCCCTGCAGTGGGTGTAATAAGGATGATGATGATGATGATGATGATGATGATGATGATGATGACGATGATAAAGACAAGAATACACTGCACCATGATAGCGACTGGCTGCTTCCAGCTCATGTCGCCGGTATGAGTGCTGGCTGTGAACCGCTGGCTATAGTCGTTGCTAGGCTTAGCCTGCTTCATATTGAAGTTGTAGCGGACGGCTCTTTGTAACCTGCCAATGTCTATCATAACATCCTGTCAGTAGTACAGCATAAACAGAATAACTCCACGCGAGGGCCTCTGCTAGGCTTTAGTTACGTTGGCTGCATCACATGACAGCGATATGGCATGGAAAATGGCTACAATAGTTCGAAGGCCACCATCAAGCATACTCCATATTCTCCTTGTCACGCGATTTCACAGCGCTAGTGCTGTCATCAGGCGTCGTGATGCCGACCCGTCTGCTCGTCAAGGCGTTCGAAGTGACTAAAGCGCGCCCTTAGGAGACGAGCAACTTGAAGGGGCCTGTCGCACTGCTCGATATGCCAAACGGGCGGCCAAATTCCAGTTCTGAGACCATTCTGTGCTTTTGCAAATGACTTTCAAGAGAATAATCTGTGTTGTAGATACAGTCAATAATATGAAATATCACAGTTCGGCATACTCGCACTGGACTGTATGTTTTCTCCGGTTTAGGACGAGAGGAGCGTGAATAAGGCAGTCCTGTAAAATGTACTCTGCGATGGCTTAGAACCCTCGTGGGAGCGCAAACCGTCGTCCGTCGTCGTCACACCAGCCACACGTGCCTTTTGCCAACCGTCCTTATATCCCACTTCTCCCTCTTCACTTGTAGGCGAGAGGAAGGAGACGCCTGACACAAGAATCACCGTAATGAATGCCACAAAAATTTAATAAAAGATACGAGCGGAATCAGAATAATCAGAATTGGAATACAAGCAATAGTGGAACAGAAGTGGAATATAATCGGAGTTGAAATAAACAGACGAATGAAAGAGAAATGCTATCGCACTTTTTCAGCATCAGTCCTCTTAATGGCCCATAATGTTATTTGTGTACGAGTAACTTCTAAGACGTGCAACTTATTCTTTGCATTCATAGGCTCGATAACGTGCTTTACGGGGTAAGTGCGTCAAATGACTCAGTGAATGCCAATGCATATGAATGCATATTTTAAGCTCGACGGAACATTGTAACGGTAGAAATAATCGTACGGAAGCCGGATGCAGCCTGACGTCGCATCAATGCATGAAGGGAAAATGGCTCAGCTGGCGAGCTTCATGCCATCTGCGGAACAGCACTGCCACATTTGGCGCGAATAGGTGGCCTCTGGCTTGGTGGTGTGTAGAGGCCGGTATGCTCTGGTGGCTACATATCCAGAAATTATCTGTCTGCTACCCAGAAACTCTTACGTTAATCTGTTGGCATCGAAAAGGCAAGCCTTTGACGTGCAAGGGTAAAACACATAGACAGACAATAAATTTTATTTGCTGAGTTGGAAGAGTGGAGCCTCTGATAACACATCAGGTAAACGCCGCCGGATGGCGAAGAGCTTATGCGCATCGACGACCCACTCGCCCCTTTGGACGAGCCGAACCTGAAGGCCCGGCTTCGTGCTGTGCAGCGCGGTTTCCCAGGCCCACATGATGCGAGACAGGGTAGCGTGCCCACCGCAGAATCTGCAGTTGGGAGAATAGAGGGTGGGTTAGATATGAGCGAGAACTGCAGGATTTTGGAAGGCATACGTTTGAAGTTGGCGCCAGGAGATTTCGTGCGTGCTAGAAGGGCCCTGTCGGCCTGCGGGTAAATGCTTCGGTCAAGTCGGTAATTTAGGATGATGTCCTGGTAAGTGGCCAATCGGTCCCTCGCTGACCTCGCTCCGTTGTGGGGATAAGGGCCCCGCCCGGATAATATGGCCTCGGGCGTGTGAGTGGAACAGAGAATCGATGATAAGCTTTCGATTAATAATTATTACTGCAAATATCTGAGAAGTATGACCAAGAGAGCAGAGCTTTTATACTTTTCTCAGGTTTTTGAACCTAGAATAATTCTGCATATAATGCTTTGCTGGAGTCACCAAATTTCGACAAGCTTGTTTCTTGTACATAAGTAATAAAACGCGTTTTGTTCAATTTTTCACCAGTGGAAGTGAATATTCATTAGAGAGTTGCTCGGGTAAACTGTGTCGGTCTGTTCCCGGGCGCTTCAATTTTGTGCAAAACTTTTCCCTGTCTATACGCCCTCTCTACCAACCGATCGTGCGCTGTACAGAGAGCGCGCAGGCGTGACAAGGACTGGAGCGGGTTTCTTGCTTTTCTATGTGACTCATTAATATTGTCGTCGAAGAAAATAGAAACGGTGACCAGGAAATGTCAAGTGAAAACGTTTCAAGCACTTTCTGTGTTTTATTTCTACTGATTTGTTTGCAATGTCGCAGGTGCCTGACAGACTTGTCATGCGAGGATCAAGAATCAACACATCAATGCGTGTGTTCACCTCTTTACAGCAGAGGTACACATCTCTTCAGGTGTTCACCAGCGCCACCCCAGTCCACAGCGGCCGACGAGGGTGTCGCTGGTGAACACTTTTAAAGTTCGGTTACCCTGCGTATATATAGCCCGAAAGGACAAAATCGGACACCCATCTCCGTACCTGAGCTGGTGGTGCACCAGCTGCGAAATTCGGAGGTCGTGGGTTCGGATTACATTGGCGGGATGTGGCTCGTTCGCCTTCACAGCTCTCAATGCACAAAACCATTCCACGATACTAGACATTCTGAGCACGTGCCGGCGTTTTAACGAGCTGCAGTCGCACCGGCTTCACGAAGCCAGGGATTCACCCCCCCCCCCCCCCATCTATAGACCTTTTCACGGCCTATCCTTGAACCAGCGCGCCTGCGCTGGCATCTTTGGTGTTGAGAGTATCCTACCACAGTTGCCACCTCTCTCCGAGCTGCGACATCGCCGACTCGCCCAGCAGTTCATTGGCCCTGTCTGTGCTTTTCGAAGCGGCGTGCTTCTAATATTTCAAACTTTAATCGAAAATCATCTGGCCGGAACTGCGCTGTCTACGGCTGCACTAACAACTAGCGTAAAAGTAACATTTTAGGCATCATCGTGTCCCCACAGCACAGCGTTCCGCGAGAGGGGTGTCGATGCGATATGTTTACTTTGTATCGTTTCCCCACGTCGCCTGAACTGCGGCAGCAGTGGATCGCAGCCGTCAACAAGAAGACTTTAACGCGACAGAAGCCTCCCGTGTGTGCTCGCGACACTTCGTCGGAGGAAAGAAGACGGACGAAAACGCTGTCCCCATGCTGGATATGGGCTACGAGACGAAAGTAAGTTTCCGCCGTCTTTCACTCACGACCCAGATGAGCGCACAGGCTTCTGCTACGACGATTTAACAGCGTCTTTTTTCAGGTGGTTGTTGGATGCCGCCGCCTAGTCAGACAGACGTACACACCGCAACCGAAGAAGGTACGCTGTGATGTTTCACGCCCATATTTCACGTGCATTTCGGAAGTGTGACAGCTCGTGCCTCTTTGTAGATGCGGAGATCAGCTGGCGCCGAGACATGGTTGTGCAGCGATGCTGGACAGATAACTGACGTTGGCGCGCAAGCGTGCTCAGAATTGGTGAGTTTATTATCTTCTGATTCTTACGGTGCAATGCCCAAAGTCCGCAAGCACAGTGAAATAATCAAAAGAGACGATGGCATGCTCGTTTAGGTTTTGGAGCTTGCGCAGTTAAGCAACATCGCGAATCGGTGAAACCAGACGCACGTTGCTTTACTTTTTCATGTGCTTTGTTGAATAATTCTCTCTGGTGTTCGCCCCCACCTTTTATTTGTTAGGATTTGTGATACAGCCCAGGGCGATCTAAGCAGGTAAAGTGCAGTACATTCTTCATACTTTTTCCAAAGCGCTCCAGTCGCGTGCTCTGGTACGCATTTGGGCATCCGTTGGTGTCGGCGTGTATTTTTGAGGTGAAGAGAAGCGAGATCAGATTCGATCGCTGGTCCACTCAGTGTCTGTCAAGTCATATCAAATATTTTGGCGCTCAGAGAAGCGTTTTTCGCATTTTTATATAGTTGTTTTGCTTATAAAAAAAATTACAGTGCAGGCAAGCCTCCTAGTCGGTAAGGTAATTACTCTGCCGTTTTTCTTTGCACTGTTACATACCAAACAAGTACCATTGAAAGGCCTCTACCTCATGGGCAGAACAGTTTCTTGATAAGTGCACGTGCAGCATCAAGTGAATGCCCTGAATATTGTTCTCTTACTCTCCTGTATGTGGGTGCATAATTTGCATACTAGAGTGTGCTGGTATTATGTTTCGGCATAGTTACCTTACCAGAGGGTACTTCTTTCAGACAATTTGTTTCCTTCAGCTGCAATGGCACATAGTTATTCATCTAAGGTGAAATTGACAATTTTAATGATGCCCCTGCATTCATGGTGAATGTGGCTGATTCGGCGTTTACAGTAAATGTCAAATGTTACGAGGAAAGCACTAAATGGTTAAATTGGTATTTTTGTACAGTCCATGTCTGATGACAAGGATACTGAAACACCACTTCATGAGTATGAGGCTTGCTTGGTAAGTGAAAGCCTTGCATACCACTTAATCTCCACAACATTCACATTTTGGAGCAAATCTGTGTGCATGTCATGGCATCATTGATTGCTCGCAGGTACGCACTTCTAGGTCATTAAAACATGCTCTTGTGAGATGTTTTAACTCGTTGTTAGGTGCAAAATAACACGAATAAAAGCTCTTCTAAACATTTTCTTTTTTCTAGAAAGTTGCTCGGGCATATCAAGTAGGAACCATCTGCACTGTGGGGGCAAAAGTTTGTGGGATGGTAGTTTTTGGAAAAACAAACGTTTATTGCAGGTCCACCTCGCTACCCAGTCACCGATATTGTTACCAAAGGAAGGTGCATTTAGGCCTTTAACACCTTCATTCAATATCATTCGTTCATTCCAAGAACTCACGCCCCACAAACTTTTCAGCCCAATAGTACAGCTTGCATCAGTATATCCATTAAGGCAGGACATGGTCCCGCTAATGTTTTCTTCCGCAATCAGATCTAACGCCTAAGGTGCCAAAATGCAGCGCCATTAAATGCTTTATCTCGGTTGTATGATACAAGCTGTGAGAGAAGTTCATATTCATGTAGGCATATCTGAAATGCTAATAGATACAGACTTTGCTCAGAATGGAAACTTTCAAATACAACACCATTGTGTAGCTTGGAGCAAGGGCTAGTTTCACCTCATAAATGCACGATGGCCGAGTTTGTGCATCATCGCACCACATACCAATATATCACTGCGTCATAGGCAGAGGTGTTTCTGGATAAGTGCGCACACAGCATTAGATGAATATCATTTAATTTTTATTTTTGCTGCCTTGTATGTATGTAACTTGCGCACCTTAGTGTATAGGTATTTTATTCTGCCCTGTTCATCCACCAAACAGTGCCTTCAGTGGACAAGTTCCAGCTTTCCACGCATCGAGAGTAAAATGTGGGTTGCCTGACTGGCTGTGCTTTGACATCTAGGTTAGGTGTAAAGGCCAGTTTCACCACAGAACTGCATGAATGGTTGAGCTTGTGCTAGATAGCAACATTATGAGCATAATTCTGACCAAGAGGCCACTGGTCATCACTACACGATGCTCTTACCAATAAAAGTTATAAAAATGTCAAGTGCTGTAACTCTTTTCTGCTGGCGCTGAATCAGGCACTGGGTCATAACACTATAATGCATTAAACTGCTAACACCCATCTGTAACCTGTCTTAGTGCATATTAGATAAAAAGTAGTCAATGTGAAGTAAAACACTAAAAAATGGCTTGCATTTGGTCTATGGTTGAATTCCGGACCAGAAAATGAATTTGACTTTCATAATGAAAGCTAGCGGTGATAAATATGCATTCTGCAACACATTTTTCATTTTATAAATAAATTAAAATCACACATTGGTAACTGTATCTTAATATCAATTGATACAGGCGGCTGATGACATGGTCGATGAGCCGAAATCAGATGAAGTGGCAACTGCTGTGGTAAGTGCTTTCATAGGGGCCTATGTTAGCACTAAATTCTACATAAGTTCTAACAAGCGAATGTGCTTAGCACTATGATCAACAATTGACGCGCATTCTTCTTCAACGCAGGTAGTGCCCGAAATGGACGAGGTGGCAATTCCAGGCGAAGTAATACCTACTATGGCAAGGGCACTGCTATAATCTGCAATCTGTCGTTTTAGTTGGCAGCATTCAGAACGCACATGGCGTGATATGTTAAGCACTTGTGCTTTAATTTATGTCGAAGCACTCTATGATATGGAGGTGACAAGGATTTTTAGTGCGTAAGCACTAATCCGATGGGTACAAATCCCGAGCAAAATTGTTCGTTGTCTGTTCGTCCTCGGTGAGCTCTCCGTCCCGCGACATTGTCCGCTCTTCGTAATCTCCTACAAGGAAAAAAATCTGTGCTTTCTCACTGACTTGAATGTAGTAAAAAATCTTTGCGTGCTTTTGTATATGTTTTAATAGACAACACTTGTAAGGTCACGGCTTAAAATGTTAAGATTTGCGGCTAGGTAGATAAGTTATCTTCGCATACCGGTTTTCAAATGTTTGGGGAAAAGCTCCAAGGTCATCTTGCATATCAGAAAGCATACTGGGGTCCACTGCACATCACACTACTGCTGAAATTGAATGCACAATATTTTTCCATAATGCAGGCAGTTGCTGAAACGGCTGAGGAGATGACGGAAGATGAAAAGACACCTGCCGTGGTAAGTGCCCGCCTGCCTCCAGCTGTGTGCGATTCTTTGAGTGTTAATGTCACGGCTATGGGCAGACGGTTGCACCCAGAACGCGCTCTCTCCTAAATCCAATAATAGTGCGTCTCTGAGATGCTGATGATTGATGCCTCAGCCTGTGAGATCTAGCCAGTGACTTGAATGTAAAAGTGATGGCAGCACGCATTATGACAAGCATGCACTCTAGGACAAGTATCAGACTGCCAGCAATATTCGATGCACATTGTTTTTTCATTATTCTGTCAGCACCAGAAATGGCCGATGAGGTGATCCCAGATGAAGCAGCAACTGCCATGGTAAGTGGCAACATGCATATGTGCCGTCCATGGCACAAAGTTTTCATCAAAGCTAATGGGAAATGGTTGCAATCATAATGCACAAGCTCTGACATGCAAAAATATGTATCATTAATAAAATACAGGTTGCCAGCACCAGTACGTTCTGCCGGTGCTAGAGAGCTGAGCATGTCGAAGTGTATCCGCACTAACAACACACAGCAGTGAAGTCTTATGTAAGGCACTGGCAACTCACCATGACAGGTGCAGTGTGCTCACAAAGAAATGGAGAGATTAAGAGCTTCATTTCATAATTAAAATTCATATACAAGAGAAGAAAATAATCCAAAATGTAAGTCTATGAAAGGGTGGTTGCCAAGTGATATTTGGGCCAAGCAGTTTAAATGGTTTAAGAAACAAAATCAGGATGACCTTTGTTCACGGAGCTGACCTTTTAGTGCGCTAAATGTCGCGTGATGTGGAGGCAATGATTCTTGAAACTCATATGACTAAAAGTATTGCTGGAGGCCATATCATAGGCTTTTCAGTGAGCACTTTTCCCGCAATCCTCTATCATGTTCTGTTGATGTGAAGTGCCAGTTCCCAATGTGTGCATCAGTTGTTTACACCTCAGCAGAAGCAAGTTTGCCACCGATTTTCTGAAGAGAACCTTTGGAACGGGTAGGTAAACTTAAGGAGTGTTCTGTTGTCGAATTTTTATGGTTGCTGCGGGTTGGGTCTACCACAAAAGCAAACAAAAGTTCATGCTGATAGAAGTTCATCTAGCCACAAATGGCTGCTGCGCAGCTGAAGAATTCAAGGCGCTAGTTTCTTGAAATGCAGAAGCCATTTTATTACCGGAATGCATTAAAAATGTGTACTGCTATGGCTCAGCCTCTAAGGTGTTACTTAGGGCTCAGAAAAACTCAAAAGTTGATAGCTGTACCACCACTTCAAAAATATGTGCAGCTCACAAGCTGCACTCAGGGAATGCAGCTCTGCTTAGGTTTACCATCGACACCGACATACAGACCTGGCAACTTACTGCTGCTTTTTCTTTGCAATAAGAAGAAATTTGTTTATGGCAAACAAGTTTCTTATCACCAGTAAGGAAGGACGTAAAAGGGCTCCAGCAGTCGTGGCAAGCTGATGACTTTCGTGCTTGAAGTTATGTCTAGCTGGCTTTGTGATATGGAAATGGAAAGTATTTCGGGACTATCTGTGGCAAATGTGCAGGTGTAGTTTTGGATAATAACGAGACTTTAACCACTGTATTGGTGCCTTGTTTTGTTATTTGGTGCGCAAGTAACTATTGAAACTTTATATGCAGGAACATTCTGTTGAAGTGAAAACTACTACAACTCAGTGAGAGGACCAGAACAATGAGCATAGCTATTGCCAACCTGGATTTGGCAAATGATCAAAGAAGCAGCAGCTATCTGTAGCAACGTTAGAAGACGACTGTGTCTTTTATACAGGGCTGGCTAAACGACCCTTCCGAAACTTGGTCACAGCAGTGAAAGTAGAGTCGAGGAAGGTCTTCACTGTGCTCCCCTATGACGATCGGCTGCTGCTCACTCTCATGCGACTGCGCCTTGGCCTTCTGTATGAGCACTTGGCTAGAATATTTCAAATATCTGTACGGAGTGTCTGCAACGTTTTCAGGCATGCCCTGCCGGTGTTGTGCACCATTATGAAAAAAGTCGTTATTTGGCTACCACGATCAATCTTACGAAACCATATGCCCAAGTCATTCATTGACACACGATACGACACAACCACATGTATTGTCGACTGCTCCAAGATAAACCTGCAGCGGCAAAAAAACTGATGCCAAAGGCTCAAACCTACAGTAGCTACAAGGCGCACAACACTGTGAAGTTTCTTATTGCCATAGCACCAGAGAGCTACATAATGTGTGTCTCCCGCTTATGGAGGACGTGCATCAGACAAATATATCACAAAAGAGTGCAAGCTGGAGGCCCTTCTCGGCCCAGGAGATGAAGTCATGGCTGACAGAGGCTTCACCTGACAACTAGCATGATAATCCAAGGAGGGAAGCTAAACATGCCTGCCTCTTCACAAAAGGTAAGGGTATCGCGTAAACATGCGATAATGAATGACTGGATTGCCTCATGAATATCTAATTTTGCAGGAAAATCTCAACTCAGTTAAAAGGAAGTCACCCGGACGAGACGGATAGTTTCCATGCGCACTCACGTGGAGCACGCAATAAACAGGATTAAAACCTACAGAATATTTAAGCAGGCCTTGCCCATCAAGTCCAAGAAGACGACAAGTCAAATGATTCTTGTTTGTGCAGGGCTTTGCAATCTCAAAGGCCCTTTAATCGCTACCAGGAGAGAACCCACAACTGAGTAAATGTTTGCCAAGTACAAGAGTACGCTTGGTCAGCCTCTCTACTGTGAAAAGTGGACAAAATAAAGTAGCCGTGCCATATGACTGTGGCCATGCTGCAGTAGCCTTCCAAGCTGAAACTTGGAAAGGACCTCATTTGAAATCAATGAAGTGGTTGGCATTTAAAAAATTGGTCCTTACACATGCTCAAAACTTATCACTAATACCTTAAAGAAGATGTCATTCTAATCATCAATGAGCCTATGAAGCAAAGAACTGGCAAAGAAGATGTGGGGACACTGCACACATGCATGTGGCTTTACTTCGCATCGGCATTTTCTAGATTGGTACTGCTTGCAGCCAATGTCAACACTTCTGACAGCTGACTGGACTTCAAGGTATTTGCACTTGAGGTGTTTCACACAAAGTTTTCAGCTTATGAACGCACAATAAATGTGACACTAAATAGATGAATTTGCAGTTCAAGGTCCCCCTTATGGTACTCACTCGTTAAAATGAGTTTGTACGCTCTGTAATAACGTTGTGCCATTTGTACCAGCAATGCAATATGCACTTGTTTTATTTGCTAATATTTCCCAAATAGTGAGCACAGTGGCCATTAAGCAAGGTACACACAAAACGAGTAGAAACTGTAGACATCATTACACGTAACAGTGCATTGGCCATAGAGATATGGATTATGACAATGCATACTGAACAAGTTGGCGCGAAAAAACGAGGACAAATGAGACAGAGACAAGCGCTAATCACAACTGAAGGTCTCGCTTGCCCTCGTTTTTTCCGCGCCAACTTCTTCAGTATGCATATCAACCAACTAGCCCAACTTTCTGCTCCCCTAATTATAACAATGGTTTGGCACTGAGCAGATCTCATGCTCTATAGATCACACAGGGCAACAATTATAGGCCACAACCTGTTGAATACCTGTCTTGGACCGGCAATAAATTCATGAATTACAGGGTTGCCTATTGTGCAAGCACACATCAGACACGCACAATCTCGCACTTTAAATGAAGCACTGGATAATACTCAGCGTAAGGATTTTTTATTCCAGGAGCACTCAATTTTTAAACTCTGAGTTCACAAAACCTTGAGTACTCTGCTGAGATAATGAGCCGTCCAGACGCAAGGCGCCTTTCTAATTCTGGCAGGAGGTCACGGAACTAAAACAGTTAGAGTCGTGGCAAGTGTGAGTTCACGAAAATAGGTGCAAAAGGCACTTCAATAACAATTTCAGCTTCTATACTCCACATGTAAAAATAACAGAGTTCACGACCTGTGCACAGCATCTGCAGCTGAACTTGGGCATAGTAACCGTTCGGTCAATTTTCGGACAGCATGTACCTTCCATCAACCTCCTTAACGTCGTGCCTTCCAGAAAGCACAAGGTCCACAGAGTTCATCACATGTGGGCACTTTATTTCTAAAAAGGCGGGAGCTGTCTCAACGAGACCATCGGGAGTCGCAGAGAGCCAGGGCATATCTGGGCATAATATTGTGCTGCACCGTGTCACAATACGCCCTGTTTATTTTTCAAATTGTGCACGAGCCACTGTTTCATATTTCTGGCCATACTTCGTAGCTGCAGTTCCAGAAAACGTGGGACTGATTACAGCCCTCACTGCTTGGTGCCTTTGTGTGCTGCTTTTCTTAGGCACTTTTCTTATACAAGATGCTGTCAATCTAAGGCACCACGCCATTAGCCAAAGTGGCGAATTTTGGCTCCTTGTTTCTTTCTCCAAAGCTTCTGCAGCCTTCGGCGATAAGTTCACTAACTTGTTATTGAAGGCACAGCATCAAAGGCAGCTTGCTGGTGAATAATTTGTGGCTTCATGGCTGCCATGTGGTGCAGCCTCTTGCCGAAGTCTGCTGGGCTGCCGTGGTGCTGCACTGAACGTTGCATAAAGCTATGTGCCTGGAAGCGGAATGAAAGAGCACACCACATTGAAACGAATATGCCTCCGTAACCTCTATCTATATAGTCTAAAACAAGAGGTTAAACTTTTTATGTGCTCTAAATATGTAATAAGGCTGACATGCTAGCGATAGCAAGTTAGGTTTTTCAGCCTGCCAAGACCTAGAACCATTTTCAACTGGCAGGGAAAACTGTCCTACAAAACACGTGAGGGGAATCTGGAACGAAACGTGCATTTGGCTTTGCAACAAAACCATGCATGGGAATATCTAGCATCTGCCATTTACTCAGCACGCAACCAAGTAAAAACAGAAGTTGAAAACAGCTGAGTACGATAACAAAATAGATGATACCTGGACTATTGAAGAGCTCGGCATATCCTGACTCCTCATGCATTTTCTTCAATTCGTCTTCTGAGAGTGGCAATTTAAAAGGCACAGTATTAGCCCGAACTTCAGGGTCGACAGTTTT
Organism: Amblyomma americanum; assembly: GCA_030143305.2. Taxonomy (NCBI): domain Eukaryota; kingdom Metazoa; phylum Arthropoda; class Arachnida; order Ixodida; family Ixodidae; genus Amblyomma; species Amblyomma americanum. Next base: position 90,975 of record JARKHS020001024.1, read on the forward strand.
TTGCTTCAACTTGAAGTCTATGTGGTCATGTCTGCTGGGCTTAACGTTACCTTTTGTTCCTATATTCCATGTTGCGGCAGCGTCTGTGCAGACCCTTCCAGTGAAGCGACGAGAAACGGCTCAGTCCACTTTCCACAGTACCGCTCTCACATTGCTGCACACTCTTGCCTGTCCAGCCATGCAGGAGCAACCAGCACGCAGAACTTCACCTGCGCTGTCTGCTGACAGCCACACTTGATGTGTCCTGCTACTTACAGCCTGTGAGGGCGTCACTTAAGATTTTAGCATCACAATGTCATCACTCACTCTGTGTGCAAGTACTTTCCCCACCCACACTGACTGCAAGTAATTATATGACACTAATGATTTGTATGCTCTTACCTCAAGCAGATCACAGGCTTTTGTCTGCATTAAGTAGAACACAATGTCCGGTCCCCTAATCTCTGGCCAGTCGCGCATGTCTTCTGACCAGTCTTTGAAGTCATCTGGGTGGGTGTACGTCATGGTTTCTGCAAATAAAAGAGCACATAACTATTGATGCATTACTCTTCCATAATATAGATTTTAGATGTTGAATTGAGAAAACTGCTTTTTACTAAGCAATACAAATCAGCTGTCTCAAGGAGACAATTTGAACAAAGCATTGTAATCATAATCTATACCAAACATGATAAGACCACCATCTCCTAGTTATGCTCATGTTGCGGGCAGACATTATTTTCTACATAACCACTGCAAATTTCTCACTATGCCTTAGCACACTTAATGAATAAAAAAATGTATGCAGCTAGCCTACATTGCCACCTAGACATTATTAGTGGTTAAATGCCCAGTTCAGTACCTTACAATTTATCCGACTATGCATTTAAATGAAGCAATGTACCAGTTAAACAAAGCATTCTCACTGCAGCCATTACTAGCTTCTAGCAAACTTTGCTCCGAAGAAACTTCTATTCAAAGCCATTTTTCAAGGAACGCTTTTCAGTCAGACGAAGCAATATCACCACGCACCCACTTTCGCTTCTCCAGCCGTACGGCATGCGAAAAACGCGAGTACGTGTAATCAAGCTCTTATTTCGCTGACATGAACGCACGGGTGTGACAGCGACGATTGCGTTATTTAGTCGAGTATGCGTCCATTAAAGTACACTCGGCATACCAGCGGTAGCAAGAATAAGTGCAACCAAAATCGTGCGCTTTCTTGCCGCCGCGGCGTTCACAGGTGATGCGAAAGCGAGTGCCATTCTTCTCGGTGCCTTGAGTCGGCATTAAACTGCGCGGGGGCTCACTAGTTAGGACGCTTGACTGCTAATCACGAAGACACGGGTTCGATACCGGACGTAGCAGCCAAGTTTCTATGGGGGGCCAAACGCAAGGTGATCGTGTATTGCGTGACGTCAGCGCATGTTAAAGAGCTCCAGGTGATCAAAATTATCTGAAAGCTTCCGCTATGGTATCCCTCATAGCCGATGTCCTATTGGAACGTTAAACCCTTAAATAAAATCTCACCCCAAACGCTTAACCTCCCTAAGAACGTTAGCGAGTTCCCTTTTTGGCGACTAATACTATGTTACCTTTAAGACACATCATCCAAGAGCGCAACTATTCACTGATTACTTGGTTAGTTGTGCCCACAGAATGTCTGCCAGCACGTTTACTTCCTCAAACCGAAGAGTGGCTACACTAAACAACAGCTGTCAATGTGTCGCCGTTATGCGGATTATTAATACATGATGAACCTGCAACCACCAACTTGGCAGGAGACGACACACGAATATTTTCGGACGTTACTGAATGCACCCAATGGGTAAATTTGCTCCGGAACATGCGCAGCTTCGCCCACGAAGGAATGAGTACGCAGTAAAAACACTCACTACTGATCACCACATGTCGAGACGAACTCGACGCAGTCGACGAAGCGCAGGCACCGCGGGCTCAGTTCTCGTTGCCCATCACGATCGCGTTATTAGAGATCCCCGAGTTGCTATTTGTTCCTCCGCGCAGGGCAAAGGCAGTGGAGAACACAGCTACAAAAACAGACGGCAAAAATCAGGGATGCTGAGAGGTCACAGGAAGTTTGGTTGCACAAGCAAAACAAGGCACGCCAGCAGGAGTAAATTTGTTGTCACAGCTCTAATTGGCGCTCTTTCTTCTTTCTGACGTTAGGCGGCGCCAAAATGCTAACATGGCGCCGCGCAGAGGGGGGATTTTGAAAAGGTGTATTGATACAGACTTGCGCGTGCTGATCCGTTCCATTATGCGGAAGAACTCTATGGCGACATTTCATCGTCGGCCTCCTGTTTCCCAGTTCCTCCTCCTGCCTCTCGTTTGCATGTCTTGATCAAGAATAAGATGGCCTCCTTCAAATGCCACATCAATAAAGAGCCACCTGTCTCTCGGTGCGTCCCAATGAATGCTGAGGTTGCTGCGACATCACCGTCACGTTTCCTGCCACCCCGCTCTTTACATGTCAGTACAACTTCGCCGCTCATTGTTCCAGACGTACCGCCACTTCTTATTCTTCTCTATGGCGCCCGCGTCAAACACGTCCCGTTTGTTTTTACTCCGGAATTCCTGGCTATGTTGCCCTTCTCTGTCATGTAAAAGCAGTTTGCGTGCTTTCCGAACTACGGCTATCGCTATCCTCGTCGCTCCCCTTCACCGCCGACTCCTGCTGACTGAGCTTCGACCTACGTGCCACGCGCCGCCGCTCCCTGTCACCTTTGCGTTGCTCTTCATCAACCATTCACTCATCTCCTCCGCCGTCGGACCGCAGCCCGGATAACTAGCTTGCGCAGTTTTTGGAGGTAAGACTGCTCCATCACCACATCCTAACAGTCGTCCTCCGGCCCCGTCCAGTATGTTGTTCGTAGAAGTTGAAGGAATGCTTGTGGGCGCATTAATTGATGCCGGCGCTGATTTTTGCGTCATTACATTCGACTTGTGCTTACATTTGAAAAAAGGCCCTACTGTATACTTTGGCCTGCGTTTACGTGCTGCCAATGAGGCTCCGATACATCCTTCTGAATAATGCCCCGCTCCGTTCACTACCAACTGCATCCGCCAACACATTGAACTCGCTGTGCTCTCTTCCTGTGCTAATAAACTCATTTTTGGTTGGTATTTTCTTCCATCAACGTCCACGATCATTACGTGCGGGCAACCATCTCTCGAGGTTGCTGAAATTGACACCACTTACCTATCTGACCGGACACCTCACCGCTTGGTCACAGCCGCTGACCATGTCCTCTATCCTGGCTGCGATGATGTCATTCTGCTTGTCTCTGCACACAATCCCGACGGGGACGCATTGGTCGTACCGAACCCGCGCATTCTATCTCGAGGAATTTTTATTCTTACGTCGCTTCCTCGTTTTTCACGCGGTTAGTCTCTACTGGCCGCCTCAAAGAATACGCCTGAGCATATTCGCCTGCGCCAAGGATCTACTGCTGCTTCACTCGCCAGCGCTTATTATGTGACGTTTTTCTGTCTTTACAAAGCCGCGCAACCAGCTTCCTCATCTGCTTCCTTTGTTGAGGTATTATGCGCTACCATCACCGCCGACCTTACCTCAGACCAGGCACAACTTGCATAGTTCGGCACACTCTCTCATAAACGCACTGATATCGCCTCACGCACACTCACCTCTGGGAGGTTGAGTGAAAGTGGTTGCGAGTGTGAGTTGGTGTGAGTGCGAGTGCTAGTGAGTGGATGTCATTGTGGGTGGTCATGAGTGTGAGTGAGCGGATCTGATTGCGAGTGAAGATGGGTGTTAGTGAGTGGATATCAGTATGAGTGAGTGAATATGAGTGTGAGTGAGTGGATGAGTGTGACTGAGCGGATGTGAATGTACGTAAAATTAGTGGTGAGTGGACATTAGTGGATTTCTTCAACGTGAGTGGCAGTGAATGACAGTGATACTGCGACTGGACGCGAGTGACGAATGGATGCGAGTGGTAGGTGGACGCGACAGCGAAATTTGTCGCGTGTGTTTCACGACGCTGTTATCCGCTTAGCTGTTTTCATGTTGTTGACAGCTGAGGGAAACAAAAATTAACTGCCGAGAGCGCTCATGGCAACATAAGCCATTATGCCGGTGTCATTGGACAACAGAAGTAGAGGATTCCGCTGGCTGTTCGCCTCATTAGTCCACCGTTGTAACGGGCCCAGGCCTTTCGCGGGTGCAATGAACCGCTATGTGTTGTGCCAGATCTTTTATCGAATTTCTCATCGCCACTGCTGAGACACTCGACCTCTCTTGCAACGGCTCCTAGACGGCTCGAGCTCATATTCGCAGAGCAACAATACTTGCTGCTGAAACAACGATCTCCGCTTCTCGGCAATCACTAGCGTAAGACGAGATATTGAGTGCTGCGAAGCACGCTTAGTCTTTTTCCCGGATGTGTGCATTGTAGAGTTCTGGTCACGCGTAGTTTTTTTTCTGGGCAGGACCCACGTGAAAAACCTGACCTACTTGACCCAGCTCTTGAACGGTATAAGCTCGGCTCAAGCCTGGAAATGACGCGAAAAGGAAGCGCACTTTTCGGTAAAGATAGAGGTACTTGTTTATATCATATCCTTGAAGCAGCCGTATGTCGCAAATCAGTCATGTCGTTTTTATTTTTTATATGCATTGGATCAGACATGGTGATGCCTTAAAACCAAGTAGATAGCCGAAGTGGTAGTGTTAGATGTTTTAATCTACTACAGAAATGATTTTATCGTACCGATGGTGATGAAACGTTGCGATGATTTTGGGCAGCGGATATGATCTGGCAGCCAAATTGGCTACACCATTTTTTATCGGTTGGGCGTACAGTTCGAACTTAATTCTTAGATACTCTCGGAAGGGATCTGATATATATATTGTATCTCAGTATTGTCACATCTTCACTTCCGAGAAATAAACCACAAAAGTAAAGCAGTATAAGCGAATGAACGCGAATAAGGAGCAAGCAAGTCGTGGCAGTTTTCGTTCTGCGTGAAAATATTTGCAACGGAGTGCTGCGGTTCAAAATGGCAACTCGAAAAAGGTGAAGAAAAAACCATCCACGGGAATCACAGCTAAAAATGTGACGAAAACAGAAGACTGTTGGCGGAAAGTGGGAGGTGGGCAAGGAGCTTTTCATAAACAGGTCGAAGGGTGCCGGCATGTTGGACACTGGACTCTGCTCGTAAAACTGGAAAGAGTTGCGGGTTAAGCCTCGCCACACTCTCCCCACAGTAAAAAAAAACAGATTTTTATGGTCATGAAAAGTCTGCTGTCACAATCATATACGCGAAACAACGCGGCAGGCAATTTGGGCTACTGCGGGCAGCCTTGGCAAGGGAAGAACTGCATTCAAACTTCCGGTGGATGTGTGCAAGGCACATTTCTGATTTGTGGCGCCCAATATTCGGCACTGGGCTATTGAAATGGGCTTGTGAAATTCGATTTAATTTTATCTTTGCGCTTTTAATACCAATGCTGTAAGTGAAATAAGTTCTGTTTGCACCTCCGATTTCAGCAATTATAACTGCACTGATATCTGGACAGCCTGAAGAATACTGTGAACCGGGTACTGCGTATTCCGGCAAGAACATCTGCACAGGCCATTTTCCCAGTAACGTCCTACCGTTTCAGGAGGACACGCACTAGAAAATGGCTCACAAGTTAGCTGCATACGCATTCTTCCAAGAACAGCTTGTCCTCGACCCATGGCGCGGTGTACTACGGAGGAATAGTTAGGTCCACACAGATGCGCACGTGGCCTGCGCACGCATCGGTCTCAAGTCAGAACACCGCGTTGGTTTCTAATGCCTCCTTCAAACAGATTTTGTGCAGAGCAGATAACGTACTGCACAGCAGGAATATCCAAAGATCGGTCACGCATGTCTGCTGCGGCTACACGAAGCCAACCCTGCTTTTGACCATTCCTTTAAGTAAGCCCAAGAGGCCGTTTTAATTGGATTGATAATGACCACTCCCCTTTAGATCCTTTTTCCGCAGGGAAATTTGTATTTAAAGCCCATTTCAAGCACTACTATTTTCGTGAGGACCTCAGTTGATCTTTTCAAAAACACTCTCCATTTCTCACGCCGCAAACAAAAAGTATTAATAGTGGCCGCTTGCGTCCAATTCTGTTCATGGAGACTCACGGACACCTCGTTGGGAAGGCAGACCCAATATTGGTACTTAGGAACCGTCCCCAACTATCATCAAGGCAAAACTCGACATTGTTACATAGAGATTCTCATAGGCATGCGTCTAAGGGGGCGCAAAGTGCGCTCCATATATCTACTCTGTCGGAACTGTTACGTCATTGCTTATTGTGCAGTGTTATGGCCATGCGGGTTTTTTGACAACACTGACGTCCGAATACCCGTGATGTTGCGTTCCAAGAACTGTTTACTTGCCTGGACACTTTGAGGCAATCTTTTTTTTTTCTGTTAGCAGAATCTGCCAGATGTGTAATATTTTCTGCGGTTTAGAGAGAACACAAATTTCTTCGGAAGCGGGTTGTTACATTGGTGCCTTAGCGGCGCAGGGTCTACCTTCCTCTTCTGATACCCACAAAGTGGTCAAGAGAGGGGAAGCGTCAGGGTGCTTTCCAAGGTTTCAACAAGAAGACTTGTCTTCGTATGGGCAAAGTGAATAATCATACAACAGCTTTCGCGGCAAATTGTAATATAGTTCACATATTTCGCCAAACGTGTGTCTACTCGGCAAAGTGAAATAGGGTGACTAAAATTGTAGTCTAGAATCAGCCTAGGCAACGAAATAACTCATAAGGAATAAGCCCACTAAAAAGTTAGCGATGACTGTGAATGTAGAGGAATGTAGAATCTCGATGAAGAATAGATTTCCCTTATTAACCGAGGATGGTGATCTAAGTGTTCAAGTGCAGAGATCCTTAGAGAATGTGGAATAGAATAGGATAGAATAGAGACTGTCAACATTGTGAAACGTTGAAAAATAAAGGTGAATGGAATTGGGTAGGTTAGCTAGACGGTATACCGCTGAGCTCTCACAGGAGACGAAACATCTGATTAAGAAACGCTAAAGCATAAAGCCTCTTACAGCATAGATAGAAAAGTACTGGCAGAGCTCTCAAAGTTAGTAAGCATAAGGTAACGTACCTAAGGAGCTATAATATAAAGAAAATCGAACATGCTATAAAGATCGGAGGTAGCCTAAAAGCAGGCAAGAATCAACTAGGCATAAGAAAATAACAGACGTATATGTGCTTGGAGACCAGGAGGGCAGCGTCATTAGCAGCATGGACAAGGTAAGGCAGCTGAGGAATTCTACAGAGAACCATACAGTAGCCGATGCAATCAGGACGATAAAATGGAGGCAGGGACATTGAGGAATGGGGCTTCCCGCCAGAAGCGAAAGACTAAGCAAAGGTCTTGCAAGCCGTGCAAACGGGGAAAGCAGTTGGTGATGAACACACATTTTCGAAGCTGTTGAATGAAGGTGAGGAGGTTGCGCAAGAAGTATTTGCAATGCGCCATGACATCGGGCGTACCGGCATGTTGAATAACGCTAGCATTATCCATAAAAAGTTTAGTTTATAGGGGTTTCACGTCCCATAGCGACTTAGGCTATGACGGACACCGTAGTGAAGGGCTCCAGAAATTTCGACCACCTGGAGTTCTTTAACGTGCACTGACATCGCACAGTACACAGGTCTCTATAATCTTGCCTTCATCGAAATTCAACCGCTGCGGCTGGTATCAAACCCGCGTCTTTCGGGTCAGCAGGCGAGCGCCATAAGCACTGAGGCGCCTCGGCGGCCTCAGTATTTATAAGAAAGAGGAAGTAAAAGGCTTCGAAAATTACAGGCTGATTTGATCACGGTCCGTTCTCTACAAGGTACTTGCTGTGGTATTCGCTAATAGAATCAGAACAGCCTTAGATTCCATGAACCACAGCAACAGGCTCGCCTTGGTAAAGGCTGCTCCAGAATAAACTATATTCAAACCATCAATCATGTTACAGCGAAATGCGCAGACTACAACCGACCTCGGGATATTGAATTCACACAGTACGAGAAAAATTTACTGAGTCGAGACCTCACCAGTCATGCAGGCTTTGTGGAACCCGGATGTAGAAGATGGATGTGTAGAAGTATTCGGAAGTCACTATATCAGCTGCACAGCTACCAAAATTCTCCTTAACGGACGTTATAAAAACCCCAATCGGGAAGGATGCGAAGCAGGTGCACCCGCTGTCACTAGCATCATTCACCACGTGTTTAGATGAGGTATTCAGGGTTATAGACTGAGTAGAGTAGGTGTTAAAGTTAATGGTCAATCTGCGCTTCCGTGATTACGCTAAGAAACCTCAGGGGACGAGTTGAAACTCACGATCATTGACCTGGCGGGGAAAGCCGGAAAGTAGGTTTAAATTTTGATGCGCTGGAAAACTAATCTCTTGTTTCCCGGTCTCGGAAATGAACACCACTTTACTATAGGCAGCGAAGCGTTGGAAGTGGTAATGGAATGCATCTACATTTTTATTTACGGCCGGTAGTGACCGCACCTACGCACAACCAGAGTGAGATGAGAGAATGAGAGTGAGACAAATAGGAGTATGAGATTGGGGAAGAGTGATTTGGTGGATTATGTGAGATCAAGAATGGCAGCGTACCATATCCTTGAAGAGAAAAGTTGATAACAGGTGTATTTTACCTATAGTCATATATAGGGCGGAAAAGCGGACGCTGACGAAGAACTTTGAACCTCAAGAAAGCACAGTGGGTCCACGATGAAATGCTAGTTAATGACATCTAAGTCGAAATCAGTAATGACAAACGGGCTTCGGCGGGGCACGCAAAGCAAAGACAAGGTAATGGTAGTCTTTCAAGCTAACGCACTGGATTCCAAGATAGGGCAGGCCTAGCAGGGGGCGGCAGAAAGTTGGGTAATAATAATAATAATTGGCTTTTTGGGGGAAAGGAAATGGCGTAGTATCTGTCTCATATCTCGTTGGACACCTGAACCGCGCCGTAAGGGAAGGGATAAAGGAGGGAGTGAAAGAAGAAAGGAAGAGTTGGGTGGCCGGATGAGATTTAGAAGCTTGCGGGGATAAGGTGGCCGCAGCTGGCACAGCACAGGGTTAATTGGAGTGATATGGGAGAGGCATTTGTCCAGCACTGGGCATATTTAAGCTGATGATGATGATTGTTATTGAGACTGGAGAATATTTGTTTTTACCGGTGAATGTTGAAAGACCCGCTATAGACAGGAAAGGTAACGAAAACATAGGCAGATACACTCAAGACTACTTGCGTGTGAGAAGTCGTAAGCCCGCCCGCTCACTTCGTGAGCGCAGTCGCCGTGTGCTGCGGCGTGATGTAACCCAATGCCACGAAGCTGGAAATTCTGCCTCTGCATGGCTCTACCTAGCCACCGCCTCGACTCCACTGCACCCCTTCTGATTTGTGCGCTAACTTTACGGCAGTCGCCGCCGCACCGCGGCCAGTGCTTACCCCGCCCCCCGCCCCCATCCAGCTACCGCATCAGGTTGCCTTCGGATGCGCCGACAGTCTACATGAGGTCATTCTCAACTTCACATTCATAGATCCCTGAGAGTCCTCAGACCACTCATGGCGCAGCGGTGCAGAGGTTAAGTGGGGTACCATTGCCCTGCGATGGCACGTGTTACCACTGGTGGGATTTATGCGATGTTGCTCTTGCCCTACCCCCCCCCCCCACACACACACACACAGGGGTCTTTTCGCTCAATGGGGCAAGTAAGACTTCCTCCTTAACATTGGACACTGATATTCTTATATAATGTTATAGTAATAAAACTATGTGTTCATTTAACATGGTCATTGGTAAATGCACAGTGGCATTAGAGCAACTGCCAGATGTTTTCATGGCATTCGAATATTTTCTTTATTGGCATATTCGAACAAAAACTAGAGCCCCCGATGCAGTGCGTTGTCAAACTTTCAGCTTTCACTATCCTTTACGAATTACAGCTCCTCCGGCTGCTTTGAAGTCTCGTTCGTAGCTTCAGAACTTGAAGTTATGTTCGCAGGCTCAGTTGTAGTTGGCGTCGTTGTTGCTCTTGGCGTTGTGGACATCAAAATTCTGGGCCTTCTAAATGGTCCGAGGAAGTCCTCAAAGATCTTTGGGTATGGTTTCCAACAACTCAGTTCAAGGCCGCTGGGGATACAAGTGCCGTTTTCGCAGAGACCAATGGGGCACAAGTATAGCAATTCAGTTTGCATATTAAGTAGCGCTTCGAGAATGACGTCCTGAAATAGAAGGAAGTTTTATGTATAGCGATGTTGACGGCATAAGAGCTCTGACACGCTCAACCTGATATCCTGTTTTTACTCCTGCACCTATAGTTGAAGAATCGGTGTTTACATGATATGCCAAAGGGTAAAGGGAAGGCATCATTTCCTTCCAGGTTGGACGATTTTATTGTGGCTCTGAATAAATTATCGCGGAAAATTGGTATCTGACGCTTCGCGTTGCTTCTGCTGTCACACTCGGATGTAAAGCCTGTCTTTAACCTTTTTAGGAAATGCATGATAAAGAATGCATTTCATCCAACTGTTCGTTTTAGAATATGAGTTTCCGCTCTGCATTAGTTTTATGCAGCAATCTGTGTGTTCGGGAGCAATTGCAACGCTTTATACGCATCATGCGCTGTAGTTTTGAAGGGATAGTAGTCTCGCTTCGCAGCTGCAAAAAGTTGCCTGGCTATTGCCACGTGGGCCCCACTCATGCTGCAGCGCGTAGCCCGTCGGCGTTCTGCGCCGACTCGCGTTTCTTTCTGTGTGTGCTTCTTCGTGAGTGCTAAAAGATTCGACATGTATAACCAACCTGCTGTCAACTGGCGGTCCAATAACGTTAAAAAATATGTTCCGGTGAAATATTTAAATCACGCAACGTTGAACTTCCCTTGAAGCGCTCCGTCTAGACACATCGTCATAGCCGCTGTCGCTGCTTGGTTCGTAGGCTGCCGCGAGCCAGATAACAATGTAACTGTTCAACTCTACCGGTTTCCTTCAATGCCGATTGAAGCGGGGCTACGATGGCGCGGATAAGGGCAGTCCGGCGCACAGGTGGCTGAAACATCCTTCGCGCTATGTTAGCTACTCCGCCGGCTCTGATCTGAAATATATGTTTGACAACCATCTCCCTGCGCTTGTTTTTTGGTGTTGTTAAATTGACCATTAATCTACTCTGTTACCCTTAAGGTGTATTCAGCAGTTCTGCTAGAAAAAAGTGCGCGTCGTTCGGCAAAATGTGAACGGTAGGCAGAAAGTCACAAATAATAAATTTCGGTACCTCAATGCAAGTGCCAATTCAGTCTCGAGTTGAAACGACAAAAGGCTGCATTTGGAAGCATATTCATAATTCGTAATCAGATGATGCGGTAGCATTTCGATTAGTACGAAATGCACGAGGAGCTAGCCCCGTGCTTGAGCTCTCATTACACTGTAGAGTACGCCGAATGGACTAATTTCATCCGGATGCTCCACTACTCCAAAAGCTTGGCCTTTAAGACTTAAAACTTAAACTTAAAACTTAAAAGTGAAGTTAAGGGCAAGGCAACAGAGCAGCAGGCCGAGGTTCGCGCGTTTTCGCTGAAATCTAGCATCTAGTGTCGATCGCCGAGGCTCCTGTTGCAGCGCAAATCGAACGTAAGTATACCGAGTCAGATAAGGCTTTACGTGCCACATTTAATTTCCTTGGCGGACTTTACATTCTCCAATTTACATGTGTGATTGATCAGTCAGCGAAAGCAGTACCGACCACAGAGTATTGCTGCATGGAGTCAACGAAACCCAAGCATGGTCTGCGGAAAGTATCGAGCGGAAGCACAGTACTGTTTGCGCCTGAAACTGGCTATATGGGCTGGCTCTCACTGTGGTGATTCTGTACGTTCGTGCGTCGGAACTTAGCCGCTTTTAAAGCTTTCCTAGAGCTCAAATTCCTACTGCACTCGCCTGGCTAGCGACTGGCAGCGCCTAACACTTGTTTTCTGCATTCTGCAGGTTCTATAAATACTTGACCATGCGTGACTGCTCGCGTTTCCACAGCGTTCTAACGCTGAAAACATTTTCAGCGTATTAAATTGGTTGTGACCTGCACCGTAATGCGCGCTAAATATCTCAGTCCATACCGAAAACATGCATTGGGAAGCAGGCGCGCAGGGGATTGGTACTACCCGCTCACTCTAGGCGTGCGGCTAATGACCACGAAAGCTGTGTCCTGGAATATGGAGCAGAGACATGCTACCGAAACAATTTGGTGCGATATCTTTTTTTTTTACAGGTGTTCTGCAGAGACTTATTTGAGACGACACTGAGACGTTGTTGGTAACAATTAATTTTTTTTTCGGGGACCTTTCCTTAGGCCGCAGTGGTTTGGATTGTCGATCACGCCAACAGAAAATTGGGTGTTTTGAAAAGAGTAAACAAAGCACAAAAATGTTCTTACGATGCACTCTATGCCGTTCTTCAAAGGCCTTTTAATTTCTCCACACTCCTCGAGGCATCCAATTTGCATCTATATACAACAAAAATGTGAACTTAGTTTTCCATGTGATAAAAGCGTCATGACGTATTCGACTTATTCATGGATGAGTCGCAGATAGGGTAACGCTCAGCACTTGTCAGACGGGCACCGTAAACTGTCATCGAAGTTTTTTCAAGAACATCCATGCGCGCTACTGCCACATGCGAAATATTGGTTCTCACTGAGAAACGTACCCAGCAATTCTGGACAAAAGCATTTTTGAACGGGAAACCTTTTATGAGCGCAGTTTTTTTCATATAATTCATGAATTAACGATAACAATCAACATATTCGATGCTCACTTGACGGCGGTCTAGAATTTTTTTTGTATTAACGTTTTTGCTGTCGTCAAAAGAGTTCCTCATTGTTTTTCTATGGAAGTCTTAAATGTTCGATGCGATCGATGTAAACTCATTAAAAGAAATATTTTTCTACATATCACTACAATGAACCATTTCCGTCATTATTTTCGTAAAATTATCTTAAAGCTTTGTAATTTAAAAAATCATTTGTTTGAAACTGCCGGATATGTGTGCATGCGCTTCGACAGGTGGCTCTTGACGTGCCACACTAGGCGAGTTACATTCAGCTGCAACTATAAGGGTGCGCAGTCATTCGAAAATTTCGATAGTAACGCGAATACTATAAATAAAATATCTGTATTCGATGTGAAAGCTTAGTCTTCTATTTGTTTCAAATGTTTTGAAAAGAGACGGACATTTGAGACAAGCGGATCATCCGAAAGCATGTTCAGAGCATTTTTTATTCTTGTTTGCGTGCAAGGTTGAGAGAGCCTCACCGACAGCGGTTAAGTAACGTGGCGGCTTTGTGCACTCTTTTGTAGGCGTTGAAGTTTCCAAATTGAACTCTCATTTGTCTATGATAATAACATTCTCCTTGCGCTTCAGTCAGGTTGGGAATGCTTTGCTGTGACATACTGCGATGTTGGTGGCAATGCTGTTAAACTGGCCTGGAGAAAGTTCTCCCTACGATAATACTGTCCACGTTATCGTAATTCGCTGTATATGTAGCTTCTCCATCTTTTAACAGCCCGACAAAGAATGACAATTCATTACCCACCATTTTTCTGGGCGTGTTCAGCGCTGCTGTGTAATGACAACGTGGAGCTTTCGTTGCTGTAACAGCAAAAACGAATGGTAGTCGTGAAAGCCAAGAAAATAGATTTTACATTCAGAGAGTTCGTTCAAGACCGCGTGCATTATTTCAAGGAATGTTGTACCTATAACCTCAAAGGTTTTTTACTGAAAAAAAGAAGCAGTAAAAAATGCCTAGAAAAAAGGAAATCCTGGAAGAAAAGCGAAGGGAAAATCAACAGTAGTTTTCTCGGAGGATTACTGCGTTCGCGCCATTATTCTTATACGCATATCGTAATTGCACGAACGACAAGAAACGTACTGTCTGTTTCTTTCTTCGTTCCTTGTCTTTTGAGCGGTTACGATACGCATACAAATTCTAGCCGTAAAATTAACCCGCCTCTCGCTATTATCCATGCAATTTTTCTATTGCAGGCAAAACTTGGGATCTCAATAAATTCGCTCAGCTGATCCTGTTTACGACAGAGCCCTATATAGTCAAGACGGGGTGTTTTTATAGCAATTTAAACACTGCCCTGTACCGAATACAGTGAATTTTGTTTTAGTTGAGCTCGGGTTTGGCATTCTGGTAATAGATTTTTAATTCATTGCAACTTCAAGGACAACAATCTGTGGTATGTTCCTACCGTGGTGAGCCAGGAGGTCTGGGTCGTGTTATGGGTTTTCACGACTGGTCCTTTCTTTTTGACAGTACATGACCAGTGAAATCTCCGTACGGCTGCATTAATGCGTGCCAAAAATAAGTCTTGTTGTATGAGAATAGTTGTACTTTAGACTATTGCGATACAAGTGAGAGAAAGAAGAACGGAAAGGCAGAGAGGTTAACTATGCGACGCCCTGCACGTGGAAAGGGGAACGGAGAGAGAGATAGAAAGGGGAGAGAGCAAAGGGAGATCACTTTTATACATGTCCATTGGCCATTTCTTGCAGGGTGCAGAGGGCACACACTGATAGTTCACAACCTTGCACTCAGCCCTGTGCCCTTTAAGAACTTGAAAAGTGCCATCAAAGCTGTCCTCTGCGACGAAGGCTTACTCCAAAGTCCCAGAATCTCGGCTTCAGCAAGGGGCCGAGGATCTAAGCGGCGGAGTGTTGCAGCCAGGAGGGAACGTTCACGCTGAAACCGAGGGCAGTAACAAAGTAGGTGTTCTATTGTTTCTTCGCACCGACAGTTCTCACGCGCACGACAGTCTGCCATTTCAATTAATTGTGGGAAGGCATTTGTAAACGCCAATACCAGCCACAGGCAACACAGCAGCGTAGCATCGCTGGACGAGTACGGCGCCGAGGTCGATGTTGCTGGCCTCGGTGTGGACTTCGGTGCCAGCCTCTCCATCAAAGTGCGCAAAACCAGGGGTTGTTTGCAGTCGGCTGCGCAGCTCGGCAAAAGCCCCCTGTTGCTCAGCGGCCCACACGGACTGTGTATCATTGCGCGTGAGGTAGTACAAGGGTGCGGCAATCTTGAAAACATCGGCGATGAAGCTTTTGTAGTAAGCGCACAGACCCAGAAAGCGGTGGACACGTTTCTTGGTTGTAGGAACGGGAAAATCGGCGACAGCATCAGTTTTCTCGGGGTCGGGCTTAACGCCATTGGCACTTACAAGATGACCAAGAAACTGGAACCCTTTGAATCCAAAGTGTCACTTGTCAAGCTTGAGCGTTAAGCCGGCCCACCGGAGGGCATCTAATACTGTGCGCATGCGTTCAAGGTGCTCGGGAAAGGTTTCGGAAAACAGGAAGACATCGTCGAGGTAAACCAAACAAGTTTATTTTATTCCAGCGAGAACTGTATCCATCATGCCCAGTAAAGTTGTCGGCGCTGAACAGAGCCCAAAATGCAGAACTTTAAATTCGTACAGCCCGTCGGGGGTAACGAAAGTCGTTTTTTCGCTGTCCTGCTCGTAGACACCTATCTGCCAGTATCCGCTCTTTAATTCAAATTGAGGAGAAGTACTGGGCGCGATGAAGTCTGTCGAGCGAGTCGCCGATACGGGGCAGCGGGTAGACGTCGTTTTTAATGATGCTGTTCAGCTTTCGATAATCAAAACAGTTGCCGATGGCCCATTCGTTTTCTTCACCATCACGACAGGTGACGATCACGGGCTGTTGGAATATTTAATGATTCCATCAGAAGGCATCTCCTTCATATGCGTTTGGATCGCATCACGTTCTGTCGGTGAAATGCGGTACACCTGCTGCAGGATAGGGCGGGCATCGTCGTGCGTAACGATGCGGTGCTTCAGAACAGTCGTTTGCCGTACTTTCGACAAAGACGCGAAACAGGAACTTTGCTCGAGTAGGTGGGTACGGAGTTCTCGCTGTTGTGTCGCCGAGAGGTCCGGACTGATATCAAGACCGTCAAGGGACGGGCGCACAGGTCCAACAGCTTCAAACGCGAAACATTCAGAAATCTCCGCTAAGGGTTCAGCGAATGCAATTGCAGTAGCACGAAAAAGATGCCGGGGTTCGTTAGTGAAGTTGGCCACCAGGAGCTCAGACCA
Source organism: Amblyomma americanum (assembly GCA_030143305.2). NCBI lineage: Eukaryota > Metazoa > Arthropoda > Arachnida > Ixodida > Ixodidae > Amblyomma > Amblyomma americanum. The sequence continues at coordinate 107,122 of JARKHS020001024.1, forward strand.
GCCTTCGCGGAGCGAGATGAGGCTTCGCTCGGAGCAGATGCCGTGGGTGAGCAAATGGGACAGGTTGCTTTCTGCGTCAGCTTTTGCCGTCCCGTTGTCCGTCGCAGTAAACACTCACAGAAAAGCTGCCGCGTGGCGAATCCAAACACTTTCGGCGGAAATGCGAACGGCGGCGCGGCGTTGAAGGTCCTCGGGCTAAACATCAGCTTCCTCAGTCGAAAATATGAAAGCGCGCTTTCGGAGGCCAGTAATAGCTCCATACTCACGAAGAAAATAAACGCCAAGGATAGAGTCACGGGACCAGTCAGGAAAAACTAGGCAGCTGACAACAAATGCAGAGCTGCGAATTTGGACCCTTGCCGTTCACAGGACAAGCGGAGTTACATGTCCGCCAGCCATGTGGATATGCGTGCCAGACCACGGCGTCATTACCTCTTTATGAAGTGCCGTTAGCTTTCCGCTTAAAATCGAGAAATCAGCGCCAGTGTCCACCAAAGCGCTAATCGTATAGCCGTCGACGAGCATGAGTATATCCAGCGAGAATCGATCTTCGAGTTCAGCAATTGCCGTCGGTGCGTTTAAGCCACGGTCGGTCGCTGTTCGCGCTGTAGGGGGGTCTCGTTCGCATCGACAGCCAGCGGCCTCGCCTCCGGAGGTCGCTGACTTAAGTTTTCCCGGCGGAGACTTGGCGACCGTCGCTGCGCCATCCAGGAGGAGCTTAATGGCTGCGGCGAAGGTCGGCGTGGAGACCGAGATTGGAACTGCCGCTGGGAAATTGTCGCCACGATTGCTGGGCCACGTAGTCCAGAATCTCCGGAGGTCGTTGACCTAATGAGGAACAAATCATGTCGACAGCAAACATCTTCCGTCCAAGGTGTCGATATCATTGAGTACTGGCGATATTGATGACCGGGTTCCCCGCAGTGAAAGCACAGACGTCGCCGATCTGGGGCACGCCATATGTCCGCCTTCCACTGGGGTGGTCGTCGTTTGCAGAAAAACCGTGAGCCGTCACTGGACGGAGGGAATGGCACAGAAAAGGGCGCAGGACGTCGCAAGGCTGAAGTCCTGCGTTGGCCGTTGAACGTTGGCCGACGGTACTCCGTGGGAAATGCGGGGAGCCATCGACGATAAAAAGGCCTAAATGCTTGAACCTCTTCGCGGAAGAGGCTAGCGAGACAGCCAGCCATAGGCTGGTGAGCACCGAAAAGAGTCTGGAGCTCTTCGCGCACAACAGAGGGGATCAGGTCGCTTAGAAGATCGGGGTTAGCCCCGAAGGCAGGAAGCGGCTCTGTAACCGATGTGGCAAGTACCGGCTTGTCGTAGCTGGTAGACCGCCCGAGAAGCATCTTCTCGATTGTGACCGATTTCGTAAGGAACTCAGTAACAGTGCTGGGTGGACTGCGCAAGAGGCCAGCGAACAGTTACTCTTTAACGCCGCTCATGAGGTGACGCACCTTTTTCTCTTCGGGCATGGCCGTATCAGCTCAGCGGAAGAGCCCGGTCATGTCCTCTGCATACATCGTTGCAGTCTCGTTCGGCATCTGAATGCGAGACTGCAAAGATTGTTCAGCCTGTTCTCGACGATCAGTGCTGGTGTAGATCTCCATCAGGCGTCGGCGGAATTCATGTCATGATCTTAAAGCGTCTTCTCGGTTCTCGTACTGGGCACGAGCGCCATCCTTCAGGCTGAAGAAGGCGTTGCGAAGCTTGGTGGCGTCGTCCCACTGGTTGAACGAGCCGACTCATTCAAGCTCTACAAGCCAGTCTTCGAGCTGACTGCCATGGAATGGTTTGGGCAGTCGTGGATCCTGTAGGGTGTAGTAGGCCGCAGCTTGCATGACAGGCCGATGTGTGTGCACCTTGGTAAACGCCGAAGGCCCGTGCTCGGGATGTAGGCCTTGTGATGTAGGCCTTCGTTTCTGCGGCTAGCATGGTACACAGTGGTGTCGAGTAGCCCAGGACTGGAGTCCAGGGTTTCCGGACGAGTATGGGACATTTACAGGGTTCCTTACCCAGCGCCTACATAAAAATATGTGATGGAAGACAGAGCGACAAAATTACGTCAGAGTGACGCAAAGTCGGACAGCCGGAAAAACCGGAATTGCATAGGGCCGCAGTGATACTATGAGTTTTCTCTTCTGACGAAGTATCGCTTACAGTAGTGTTGACCATAACGCTGGTTCGAGCATACGAGCTTTGAGTTGAAATCGCCTTTTGCAGTGAAACACGAACCACCTTTGCAGGCTGAGTGTTCGAAACTGGGTTTGCCCTCGAAAGGCCACAGCGGGTTTTGCGGCGCCTCCTCTAAAAAAACCACCTGTAGAAGCCCTTGCGCCGGGTCGGGGTGCCTTGTACTCATTTTTACCGGTGGATGTCCGGCGGTGGATTTTTAACCAACCACCTCCTGCAGCCGAAGAGGACGCCCAGACCACTAGGCCATGACTGTGGCCAACGTTACGTCTGAGGCTGCTGCGAGTTCCAGCGTCGTAAAGCGCCACCTCTCAAGCCCGCGTGTTTTCTTCAACCTATTGAACCGCCTCGGACGCCATTTGATCAAATCGGCATCGATCTTCTGACCCCATTTCCTGTATAATCGGCTGGTCACAAATGGACTATAGTCAGGACCGACTACTTAACACGGTATGCGCAATCTAAGGCGGTGTAGCGTGGCATGTCGCCTGAGATTGTCGAGTTTTTTCGCAGCAAGTCGTGTTGCTTCATGGTATGCTGTCCCATATAATCACTGATCGAGGTACGGTGGTTACGGCACAACTCGCAGTCCAAGAATAAGTCCAAACTAAGGGTCTAACATGCTCATCGATCAAATTCGAGCTACTCATCATCCAGAACGAACACAGAGAGCGAAGAGTAGATGGATCGGCCGACTCTATAAAACTTTACTCTCAACGGCAACAGCCTAGCGAAGGGCAAGGCTATCAGGGTCCTTGGCATGCTGGTTCAAAGCAATACGCTAAATACGGAGGCTATTCAGCAGCTGAAAACAACATCTATACAGATTGAGGGGCTGATGAATCGCTATGAGACACGGAGGCATGAAGGAGCCTGACCTTCGTAAAATTACATACTCATTTCCGTATTATCCTATTCAGCACAAGGACATATAGGCAATTAATAGCGTCATTCGTGGTGCTTACAGGGCGGCACTGAGTATACCCAGTTTTGTCACCAATAACAAACTACTAGACCTTGGAGTGCGTAATACTTTCGACGACGCGACCAAGCACGCCCCGTCAGGTAGAAGGCCTGTGTGATCACGCCTCATTTCAAAAATTATAAACGTAGCGACAATTCTTGCCCCTCCATCAAAGACGCAGAGGAGGCAGCCATAGCACTGGTCATTAGGGATCACCGCACGAAGACAGTCATTAGTGATTCAAAATACGCGATCACGGGCTATCAGAGGGGCAGAGTGGATGTGACGCAGGGCAATACATCCTAGGCGAGCTTGGCCTTCGGCACGTTGACACGTCAACTGAGCGCACAGTCCTTCCCGATGACAGTCGCCTGAATCTCAAGGTTAATCTTTTAGCCAAAGACATGCTACCGGGACGACATGATGACAGACGAATTGCACGGGTGGATGCCATAGACAAACAGTATGCGGATGACCTCTGTGCAGTGTATGTGGACGCGATCAAGCAACGTCCTGGCATGTACACAGTCTGTGCGATTAGGCCTCATTTCAAAGTTATCAACGTAGCAACATTTCTTGCCCCCTCAATCAATGACGCGGAGGATCAATGCACGAAGACAGTCATTAGTGACTCAAAATACGCAATCATTGGCTATAAGAGGGGAAGAGTGAGTAAACTCGCCGCTTCCCTACTAAAAAATTACACACCTCAAACCACCATCAACCTTGTATGGATGTCGGCCTACTCCGACTGCCCAGGAAATGAGAAGGCAGACTAATTTGCCCGAGGGCTAACCAACCGGGCCGTCGGCACAAATGAGCCGCCTGTTCAGTCGAGGTAAGAAATAAATCAGGCAGCTGTTGGAAGCTTATTGCTAGATGCCCTCGGCAAAACCACAAACGAGGCAGTACAGGAGGATACAACTTGGGCAATGATCGGAGAACGGGAAGTTCAGAGTAAAATATCACATGAACTCCCGAGGAAACTGGACAGCAACAGGCGGGCAGCTAAGGTATTTAAATACTTATACACAAAGAGCGTTGACTGACAAAGACAGAAAAAGGCTAGCAAACTAGATAGTAACTGTGCTGGACACAAGGACGGACAAGTAAAGGGCTTTCAACGAGAAGGAAAAAACGCGAAGGTAAACACTAGACTACTTCAATGGAAAAGGCGAAGAGTGCAGATATATACTTCGAAATAGGAAAAGGCAGATCAAGAAGAAATCGTTCGGCAGATCGTAATAATGCAGATCATTATATTTTGTGCCATAATCTCGAAAGATACGCGTTTAGGGGTATAGTTCTTGATTTCTTTGGAAGCTATTTATGTAGTCGTAAGCTGTGCGTAATTGTTGACGGGGAAGCTTCTAGCCTTGTGTTGACTCGTATGGGGGTGCCACAAGGCTCAGTTTGGGGACCTTTGCTTTTTGCTCTTTATATAAATAACCTGCCGGATTGTTTAACTAGTGCTCTCGCAGTAATGTACGCCGATGATGCAGCTAGTTTAGTAACCTCTAAAGGTGAAACTCAAGCGGAACTCAAAATCAACAGAGACCTTCAGTATATAAAACTTTGGTTTTTGTCATATAAGTTATCTTTGAATACTGCCAAAACCAAATACATTATCTTTAATTCAGCGTTTAGGCACAGGACTATGCTCCCTTGCCATATACAGATAGGCAGCCAAGAACTGCAACAAGTCTAAACAGTTGCTTTCCTGGGCATTGCACTGGACTGTGAATTAAACTGGAGACCGAATTTAGACAACCTCCGTAAAAAGCTGTCATATTCGTGCTTCGTTCTGTCCCCAGCATGGAAGTATTTTGGTAGGGAAGCTTTAAGGACAATTTATTTTCGCATCTTTGAGTCGCAATCGCATACTGTATTCAGGCTTGGGGATTTACATAGCCTACTTATCCTGGACCTTCCATAATATTACAGAAGAGAGCTTTACGGTTTGTAACTCGGCAGCGCCTGGCACCTCGTCGAAACCCCTGTTTATGGACTCCAAAACAGTGCCCTTACTTAAACTGCGCGATTACCGCAACACTTTATTGTTATAGAGGATAATACACAGCCAGACTCCCTTTCTGCCAACTATATTTCTTTCACCTTATAGAAATTCACGCGCAGCGTCAAAGTACCAAATTTTGATACCTCCCTCTCATAACATCTATGACGATCAGCGCATGAGGTACACACATGTGAAAGCTTGGAATGATCTTCGAATGATCAGTGGTTATGAAGAAACAAAAGCCTCCTTCAGCTACAATTTTACAAATACCTGCCTAATTCCCTTCAAAATTTTTTCATGAAAAAAGTATCGCTAGCGCAATCCATAATTATCTACAACTTTATCCTGGCATGAAATTCAGCTGCAACTTTTCACGCCTACTGCCAGGATTAGTGCGTTTTCAGTTTTACATTAAGAGTGGTAATATGTATCAGTATGAAAAGCACTTACTGCCTGTAGTCAACGTCGATGCAATGGTGGTTGTATCGTTCAGTGTTGCCGGTTCTGCTGACTCGTGTTCTGTAAGTGAGCAACGCTTGTACAGGCAAGGTAGTTGCGATATAACAGTCACTGCAACGGGATACGCTAAAGTAGGTGTTCAGGGCAATAAAAAGATTTTCGACTGCACTAACTAGAATAACAAAGAACTGAAAGCTATGACCTAGGTGAGTCCTGCATCGAAGTCGACAAACTACCTTCTTCAGCACTCGTACTGTTTGATCTATGACAGCATCGACGAAGCAATAGAAATGGCATAGAAGTTATGCAAAAACGGGTCCGACTGAAAGGAACCTACAGCCCCCAAATTTTTCAGCTCCAGCTCTCAGCTTTCTCTAGGATGTTTGAAAAATGTAATCATTGGTAATAATGCAAACATAAGGTACCGAAGTACTCAACGCTCTATATCTGGAAACAGTCTGGAAACAGTCTGAAAGCCCCGCTCCTATTGGTCGGCTTTTATGACCCCTTGACCAATAGTAGCGGAGGAGATTTCAGGCTGTTTTAAGCTTGAGAGCGAACCATAATCGACCGAAAATGTCCTTTTCTCCGCTAAATTTAGTGCCTTTGCTATCCTATCCAAGGGTAAATACGCCTCGATGGTGAGTTTTATATTTTCTTAATTCAGAAATTACAGTTTTTAAAATACATTATGCTAGTAATGCTTAGAAGAGTAGTGCATCTGTAGTAGACTGGTATCTTCAGAAATAATCTAAGATGCGCCGCAAGTAAAGCGCTTCTCCTCTAACGTAGTCGGGTGACGCCTGTGCACGACAGGAAAAATAAGTTGCCGAGGATTCGAGCGTCACATTTCTTCTGAAGCGTAACAGTTAAGTAAATTTTGCACCGTTTGAACCAATGCAGTAGATAAAAAGCTTCTGTTGAATTGGTACAAGAAATCTGCGGCAGAAAACGAGCTTCTTTGCTCTTGGGAACCGGCAACGATCCTATTTCCTTTTGGAACGGGCGCCCTGCGCCACTGTTCCATAAACCCCCAGCAGACGTTACCTGAGGCCCGCTGTGTCACGCATGCGACTAAATCAACTACTTCCCCTGCCCTCAGCTGGACGCCTCCTAATGCTTTGGGCCGAATAACCAAAAAAATTCTGGATTTCTCCCGCCCTTTTACGGTCTTTACACTTACCTTCAACAGAATGCGCCAAGGTAGTGCATTCGGTAGTTGATTCTGCAATTCCAAATAATACACAAGGTCACGAATTAACTGTGAAAAGATGGCGAACAAAAAATAATGCATCCTAGACGAGCTACTCAGCAGGAACCGCAGTGAATAAACTGCGCACTGCGATAGCTGTGTAAGTTAAGTTGCGGTTGTATTTTGCGTGTTACGCAGTAGACAATTTTTTCTGATAGACTCTGCTTTGGCGTGATATCAAAGAACACGGGATTAGATTTGGCGCGCTGAAACCAGCTCGCGATGATGTTCAGTTTATGAAGCCTTGCGCATATCACTTGAGTGCGCCACTGATATAACTAGCTGGCTGCACAACCAAATAAGACGGCTGCGCTTAGTTACGCCAGTACTCTTGTTTGTTCACCTTTTTTTTCGGTGTTACTAGCACTAATTGAAATGTGATGGCTACTACGCTATGATTTATATTACCTCACCTATATGCACCGCATGACATCGAAGTCATAATATAAATTCGACTTTTGTATTCACATCAGAGCAACGCAAGTTAATCGTTTATGTTTATGAATTCCCTTTGAGTGGTTATAAAGGAAGTAAACAGTTTCGTAGCACGCTTTCATATAGGTCACGATATGCTGCCCAATGTGGCAGGCTCTCTCAAATCATGACTAGAATTTACCAATATCTCTTAAGACAAAAGTGTACAATTGTTTTATCTTACTGGTACTAATCTATGGAGCAGAAACGTGGCGGCTGACGAAAAGGTTTCAGCTTAAAGGATTGTAGACGCCTAATTTTGATGGCACGTTTTCCTCTCTTAAGTGAGGCAGAAGACACTACTATGGATGGATCATCATGTGGTATTTGCCGACGACCGCTAAATAATATGTATTCGAATTTTTCTGTCATGCTGTTTCCGCTTCGGTTTCAACAGTGAACGGTGCCTGTGACATCAACGTGTGGTTGTATATCACGTGAGCCATGGAAAACCTGCGATATAATCGCTGCTTCGTTCTTTTAATTCACTCCAGTTATGAATCAGCCTTCCTCAAGAGCCGGAATGACAGCGAATGTAGATGCACCGCTTATATGTTAGTTTTTCTTGCTTCACGTGACCTATGACCTCTCTTGGACATCACAGTCATCGTTCGGCTGTTGACACCGAAAGAGCACGAGAAATAAATTCTATTATACAGTATTTAGCGTGCGTAGGAAGTATTATACAGTATTTAGCTCGCGTAGGAGAATACCGCTTGGTAATCTATGTATAATAAAGCCTTAAGCCTCATTATAAAGAAAACACGCATCCAAAAGTTATATGCCTATACTCCTTTGTGTTAAAGACTACGCAACGAGCAATGGAAAAAAAATGATATGCGTCACGTTAAGAGACTGGTAGCGCGCGGAGTAAGTGAGGGTACTAACGAGGTTAATGACATCCTACTCAAAATCAAGAGGAAGAAAGGGGCTCCGGCAAGACAACTCGGCAAGATAATTCGAAGGCAAGATAACCGCGGCTCCTTAAGACTGACGGAGTTGATTCCAAGAGAAGGCAAGCGTAGCAAGCGGCAGCAGAAAATTAGCTAGGCGGATGAGATCATGAAATTTGCAGGGATACGGTGGGCGCAGCTGGCCAAGGAGAAGTTTAATTGAAGAGATATGGGAGAGGCATTTGCCCTGCAGTGTGCATAGGCAGGCTGATGACGATAGTGATGATGCTGCGCGAGTCCCGGCTGGATTTCACTCAATAGATAAATAGAGAATGCTTAATCCTGGCAACAGAGGCATAATTCAGCCTCCAAGCATAGTATGTATGGAAGGATACTTTTAAAATTGAAACCGAAGGGTAAAGTTAGCAATTAGCGGGGGTTGAAACCTCGGTTTGAAATCTTTATATCGGTGGGACCTGAGCATATTTTCAAGAGGGAATTTGTTTGCATTACTCACCGAAAGTATTCGGCATTTTTAGTGATGGAAACCTACTCCAAGAGCTTAGGAAACATGTCCTGTCGGTATTAAGGAGTACGCTTGATGACCGCGTGCTCCCTTTTTACACGCGTTTACAGCATAATAAGTGTTTAAAGAGTGGTTCACATCTCTGGCTACGGCGAGGTGCTGTTCAGCCTTATTTCTGTTTCCCCCTTTTGGAGCACATTTGCCCTTACAGCAAGCGCCACTATTCAATAAATTGCAGTAGGTTTCCATCTTGAAATGTTCGGCTCCGACGCCATTATGCGCTACACAGAAAGCATAGCGTGGTAACTACAAACGACGATGAACCAAAACGCCCAAATTTCACAATCCCTCTTGAAGATCATTAGGCGCACAGTGTCGTCTAAGTAGAGGGAAAAGAAAAAAAAAATGGTGAAGTATACAGCCACGCGGACTGTGTATGATACGACTAATATAGGTATTCTTAAAATGTAATAGATGCTGAACTTCGAAAACAGTAAAGCTTTGTAGGGGGCTAGTTGGTCGTACATACTGAGACTGGGGAGCGCTACAATCACGACAAGGGTACAACACCACTTAAGGAAACCACGAGTCACGAGACGTGTCTCGTGGTGTTCTTATGTGGTGTTGTCCCATTGTCGTGATTGTAGCGCTCCCCAGTCTCAGTAGTTGGAAAACAGCTCTTGCGCAGTTTCCAATAACTGCAGCATCGTCACCGTTTTTTCTTGCTGCTTAGCCTTGAAAAATATGTGCCGGTGGTGGTGGTGCTTGATTGTTTTTATTAGCTTAGTTGCAAAGTGTCAAAACACCCCGAGAAAAGCACATTTCGTCCTGCTCACCATTCAATGAGGCGAGAACCAGCGGGGCCGCTGTAAGAAAAAAGAATATACAGTACAGAAAAAAACGCACAGGCCCACACACGTGTCTTTTTAATTCCTAAATCTACGGCTGACTGCACAGGACACCAGGTAAGGCAAAAATTGCATTGCTTATGTTCAGAAATGCAAGATTGACACCTGGAAAGAAACACTGGCAACCGCACTACGTGCCCAGGCACGATCAGAGAATGAGGTGCTTAGACTCTCCTCTCTTTTCTTGCATATCGAATGTTTTTCTTTTCTTTTTTTCAAGTCACGGAGTAATTCCTCAAGGCAGAAAAGGAAATAATCTTTGTTTTGTGTTTTTTTTCGTTCGTTCAAAAACCGGCCGAGAACTAGCCCGGAACGAACCGATTTACTGAATCACTCATAGTCGGTCTTCACTGGTGGCTATGGCACCTATGCGCCACTCATAGGAATTTCTAGTAACACCAGCGCTGCATTGCGACATGGTTTCATTTGCCACTGCTACGACATCATTTTTTGGTCCCTTAAGCTCATGACTTCCCTCTTTTGCAGAGATGATAGCCGAAGGAAAAATTTGTTTACTTCATAGAGAAATTCGCTCAATGGGTCGCGTTGTGAACTGGCGAAGCAATAACAAAACACCTGCAATCTAAAGAACGAACTTGCAGTTATGCATGTTATGCACGGGACACGCTCGCGGCGCCGGTTAAGCGGTCGCGCAGTGTAGAAACTCCTTTATCATACCGGAGTCGTATTAAACTGATTCCAAGCAGCACATTCGCGCCCTCTTTTTCTTCAAACGCCTTGCTCACAGGGGCGCCAGACATTTTGACTACAAAGCGCTGGCTACTAAGAACATGTTGACCGCAAACTTTGGATGTATTTTCTGTTTATTAGTAAGCACACAGCGTGCAAATATATACCGCGAATTTGCGTCCCTGCGCTTTGAAGGGTTAATTTGTTGTTCACTTCGCACTCTGTGAAACACTAATTGCCTTCATACTGGCACTTAGGTCTGCTTTTAACTATTCTTTTTGACACCTTCAATCACATGCCGCAATCTGCCCGCTCAGTTAAGTACCTTGTCTGAACTTTTTACAAAAATTATTCGTGTGAGCTCGGAATATGCCATGCTACTATATATGTGCATAAGTAATATGCACACCGTCGGCTGTATTTCTTGGTGGTTGTAAGTAGAAATCACCGATCACCTACAACGTTCTGTTACATTCCACTGGCGCATTGTAAAAATAAAGGAAATGAAAGAGTCACGTATTATAAATGGTCATGCTCTGGAAATCTTTCTCTGTTTTATTAACAGCACCGACTGGCAATCTGCTTTAGGAGAAAAAAAACACGAAGTAGGCGTATGATGCGTATTTCGATAAACTTATGTGGTGCTCCGATGACGTTTTCCTAATAAAGATACAGGAACGGCGCACTAAAAAACAAGATAACCATGAATCAGTAAGCTATTTTGAAGATGATAAATACAAAGATCATGCTTTGGTTTTGCTCGATCATGCTTTGGTTCTCATCACGTGCGCACAGTTTTGCAACGCGGCCTAAGATTGTGGGGGGCTCAGTGATTTCGCTTTCCCGGTAACGGCTGTTTCGTCTTTTGTTCTAAGGATTTGTTACATTTGCTTTTGGTGCAGCCTTCTTTCGCCATGCCCTTTGCCTTCTCTCCATCCTTCTCTCCACTTTTACCACTGTATATATTTCCGCGTGTTCCGCGCCTTTTCATTAAAGTTGTTAGTCAGCAGTGTGTTCCGTGTTCCATGTGTCTCTCTTCGTTTGTGTCCCAAAGTTCATGCTGGCCCAAATCATAGATTCATACCAACTGGCCCAGAAAAATGCCATTTAACATGTACCACTTCGTTAAATGTCGTGACGTGGCGGAGTTTTCCTACACCAAGATATATAGAAATGCAGTTCGCTGGTTAAAAAAGTGAAAACTCTGTATCATGAGCAGGGATGTTCAAAAATAAGGAGGAAACAAAAGATATGAAACGAAGATAAAAATATAACGAAGCAAGAAGAAATCGCGTTTTTTTCCCGCTGTGCAGCTACAATCGCCATAAATAACAACTTTGTTTTTTGCTCAGAATTTACCGACCATTACACAAAACCAAAAAATAATCCTCTTACTAGTTGCTCTAATCTTCGGAATTCGATCATATTAACTCCTGTGACACCTTCTGATATTAAAAACATATCTGATATTTTAACTTTGTAACGTAGCTGTTGCCTGCGATGGCATTTCATGTAGACCGATCAAATATGCCTCTACACTAATATCCATCCTTTTCGCACAATCTCACTCGTATGTTGACCAGCGTGTTTCCAGAGTGTTTAAAGATAGCGCGCGTACATCCAATTTTTAAGGGAGGAGATAGCTACGCTTTAACTACCGACCAATTCCAGTCCTGCCGATTCTATCCATACTTTTTGAAAATGCCATTAATGTCAGGATACAAAGGTTTCTTATATTTTCACAAGATTAATATCATGCAGTACGGATTTCAAAAAGAAATCCCCAGAATCAGCTTTGCCATCATGTCCTAATAGTAAAAGTTGCGTAGGTACCCTATCCGAGGATGCCATTAGAATTAATAAAAAAGCTATCTGTAAAACCGATATATCAAGATGCTAGTGACAATAAATATTCATCTTCACTTCCACCAGTAAATAAAGCCATTCCGCAGGGGTCAGTTCTCGGGCCTTTGCTGTTCATAACATGTAAAAATGATTTGTGCATATTCCTAACGCCCCAAAACTAATTATATATGCAGACTACATCAACATACTTTTCTCAAGCAATTCAGTCCCAGAAATCGAACGCGCTGTGAACAGCTGTTCGCTAAACCTGTTTTCTTGGTTGAACATAAAGAAATTAGCGAGAATTTCCTGCTCACTTTATGAACTTCTCATTGCGAAAATGCGTTTCGTAGAGAGTTTCGCCAATTTACGTAAATAAGATTTACGGAGGGCTGTTAAGACTACTTGCGTGCTTCGAATGCAAAGGACTTGTTTTATTCTTATTTACTTTATATTATTTGTTTCTTCACTTCCTTTCTAATGGCACATCTAATTGTTAGCATATAACCGTAAGGAAACGCTTATACTAAGTTCACCTTTGTTCGCCAAAAAGCAACACGGTTTTGGGGCCTATGGGTTCCCTGCTCGCCTCGCAATATGAAAGTTCTGTGTTGAAGTGCCCGAACCTTCAAAAGAAATTTTATTTTTCTTTGATACTACGTACGGTGACGTCATCTGGGATGTTTGGGACCACTTCTGCTGGTCTACGCCGACGCCTGGTTTCGTTGCCGATGAGCCATAAATGATTTCGCATTAAAAAGGGAGTTACCTTAAAGACCGTTTAATGAGAACTTCCCCTGCATTATTGAAGGCACGTTGTTCGCAATATGTATCCCGTCTTCCTATATGTGGACAAGACATCAGCTATCAGGGTAGTTCCCCTGTAAGGAAGAGGAGGGTTACCTTTGAAAGAAGAGATCATGTCGAGAGCGCATGTAAGGCGTAGCCAGAGGCTGGTTACTGCGGGAATTGTTGGTGTGGTGATGAGCGTGGAAGAAGGGGGTGTGGTGAGTGAGCAGAGGAGTCTCCAACAGGAGGATGGTAACCGTGGAATGAGGGTGTGGCCAGGGTGCATGAAGGCGCCGCCGGAAAGTAACTACCCAGGGAAGGAGAACGGTATGGGGATATAGGAAGGCGCAACTGAAAGGTGGTCACCACGGAAACCGTCCCGCACATTGTTACCGTAGAAGGCGCAGAGAGAGAGAGAGATAGAAGGTTTATTGACGGGAAAGGCAGAGAGGTTGGCATGAAACATAAATATCTGGCCTGCTACGCTGCACTGGGGAACGGCAAGAGCGGAAAAAAAGGGTCACGATGGGGGATGATGATGATGGGAGGAGGCAGATGAAAAAATATATAAAAAACTAGACAGCTTTCTAACATCACCAACGCGAGGCAAGGTCCATGTCGATTATAAAGCGTGAGAGTGCTCGCGTTGCCTGTTTCAAACTATGTGGCCAAACGCCGAGGATCAAATCCTGCGAGAGGGGCCTTGTGTCCATAGACCTCAAAACAGATGCGAACATGAGTCTTTCACGTGCATATGCTGGGCACGCCCCTAAAACATGTTCGACAGTCTCTAGCACGCCACATGTGGTACAATCCGGGGAGTCCGCTTGCCCAATTAAGTGCAAGTATTTGCGCGTGAAGGCGACGTTCAAACGTAATCTATGGTTTATGCATGCGATAGGACGTGGTATTCCGCGAGGAACAGAAAAGGTCATCCCCGGATCTAGCCGTTTAAGGCGTTGTGTCAAGTGTCTGGCAGGGCCCAGTACCTAGCCGTCGCACCCTTCATTGATTCCGAAAGGAGATAAGTGGTGTCCGGTCTAGAGAACGGCACAGCTGTACGCAGGCCACTGCTGAAGGCGCTCCTTGCTTTAGCGTCGGCGGTCTCATTTTCGTCGAGACCGCCGTGTCCAGGGATCAACTGGAACACTATACGGTGGCCTTTTTCCTGAGAAAATGACAGGAAACTAATGATACCAAGAGCCAGAGCATGGTAGGGGGTGTGGTGCAGGATGCATCCCAATATTTTTAGCGCAGGTTTAGTCAGAGAAAATGCACCACTCCTGAGGCGGTTCGCCGCAGACGTGGCGAATCGCTTTCCGAAGGCCCGCAAGCTCTGCAGCGGTTTAAGTAGACTTGTGTCCTAAAATGAATCTGCTGGTCGTCTGCTGAGCGGGGATTAAGAAAGCTGCTGTTGATGTCTTTGCTGACGCAGATCCATCCGTTTATGCGTGCACACAGTTTTGGTATTCTGATCAGATGTAGGCAAGAGCAAGTTGCTTCAGTCCGCTAACCGGCATCACAGATTTCTGGATTATGCCAGGGACATGCTGGCATACTGAAGGCTGAGCCATCAGCGATGGTGGCTGCAAGAGATGATACGGCAGGGCATAGTCTGATGGCAATTTGGATCGATGGAAGCGCAGTGCACGTGCAAAACTGCCGTCCGGTCGCTCATCAAACATCTTCGTCAGCGGGTGACAGCGGTGCCGTGTAAGCGGGCGTAAATATACACGAAGTGGTTCGTGTGACTGGAAGATCGATATCGGGCACGCACGATATTCCTCAATCGTGCCTTTGTTCGAGGCACAACGTGGTAAGCCGAGGCATATCTTGAGCGCCTGTGCTTGGAGACCCTCTAATTTCCGCAAGCAGGAAATGCTCATGGTATAGAGTACAGGAACGCTGTAACGAATGTAGCCTATAAAGAGAGTATAGTAAAGTCTTAGCAAGGAGCGCTCCGTTGGGCCCCATTTAATGCCTGCTACGAAGCGAAGGACATGTCAAAAAAGAATGAGTCTTTCCTTTAGCATATTTATATGCCTCGACCATGACAGAGCATGGTCAATGATAATGCCCAAAAGTCTGTGCTGGGAGACGTATGGTATTGCAAGCCCTTGAAGTGTTACCGGGTAGCGGCAGCCAGACTTGCGCGTGAATGTGACCATAGCACATTTTTCAGCTGCTAAGTGCTAAGTGCATAGAATGCAGACGGTATGGAGAGAACATAGGAAAGCTTATCCGGAGGGCGGTTACCATGGAAGGAGGAGGTAATGGCGGGAGGGTAAAATGAAAGCACATGGTGGTTGCTACGGGAACCACTCTGAGGGTAATTGCTTTGGAAGGAAGGGGGTCAGCATGAAGTGGGAGGGTATGGCGAAAGCGTACAAATGCATAACCGGTAGGTGGCTACCACAGAAACCATCAGGAGGATGGCTACCATTGAAATTGGAGAGAGGGTATGGCGAAAACGGATGAATGCAGCATAGCACATCTGCGGAAACTGCTGAGAAACGCGCAGACCAAGGGAACGTCATCAGTGGCGCCGCATGGCTATAGAGAAGCTGGCTGGATGGAGAGCTAGTAATAATGATAATAATAATTGGTTTTTTGGGGAACGGAAATGGCGCAGTATCTGTCTCATATATCGTTGGACACCTGAACCGCGACCGTAAGGGAAGGGATAAAGGAGAGAGTGAAAGAAGAAAGGAGGAAAGTGGTGCCGTAGTGGAGGGTTCCGGAATAATTTCGACTACTCGGGGATCTTTAACGTGCACTGACATCGCACAGCACACGGACGCCTTAACGTTTTGCCTCCATAAACACGCAGCCGCCGCGGTCGGGTTCGAACCCGGGAACTCCGGATCAGTAGTCGAGCGCCCTAACCACTGAGCCACCGAGAGCTAGTCCAAGAGCGCGTATGTGGGCAAAACTAAAAACAGTCCTCTGGAATTATACAGACAAGAAATCGCTCTAATATTCTCTACGTCAACATGTAAAATATAAATACGATAATAGCTGTCGCTGAATCCCTCGTTGGGCAGTGGTAACCGTCCTTTCTAATTTTTTTTAGATTTTGTTTTACATGAATGCGAGGACCTTACTGAAGCTGACTGCGATGCCTTGCTCTTGCAGTGAGTGCTGCTGTGAACGGCGTCTTGATTTCCAGGTGAGTATGAACAGCAGCGGACAGGCCTCCTTCGCCACAATAGCAATTTCTTTTTCTGCATTAGTGGAATATATGTAAATGTGTCTATTAGTACTTGAGCCCCTAAGATACAATGAACCCTTTGTTTACTGGAACTCTTGTACTAATTGAGTTTTATATAGTTTGCGTAGAAGTTACCATCAGTTTTTGTTTTTACTGACTAAACGGGCTAGAAAGAGAACACCAGTCCACTACCAATAAACTGCACGGCCTTGCACCACTGTTGTCATAGGAGTTAATACTTGCAGCTTTAAAACATCAGCCACAGACCGCGGACCACTGTCGTTGCTTGCGGTCACATTTTCCTCAAGAGCTCCTAAATAAATTAGATGTGTGGGTAAGGAAATATGAGAAATTTACTTACCGCAAAGTAAAACAAGGGAGGCGAAAACTTTTCCCGCGTCCATGGTGGTAACACGCTCGCGAGTTCTTGTCACCACACAAATAAGTCAAACAAGCAACAGGCAACATATATCTTAAGGGATTGAAGGAGAGAACGTGACATGGCGCAATACACATGGCTGTAAATTTTGGGAATGCCAAATAAAAAAAAAGATGCTTGCAATGACAGCTACAATCCTCAAATGTCGCAGTCCTGCCGGTTTACTGAAAGATTTCATAAACAACTCTGCTTCATGACTCCAACGCCAGGTGGCGTTTTATTTTGTGAGATGTACGGAAATGTCCCCGCAAAATGCTAGCGGAAGAGCGTCGGTAAAAAAAAAAAACTTGTTCGGCGTGCCAAAAAAAAAATCGAACAAAGCGCCAGTGTTGCAGGAAAGAAAAGAATTAAACATCCATCTTAGGCTAGTGCTGAGCATGTCGTGCGTTGTTCTTTCTTTTAAATCCATATAAAAGAAACAAAATGACAAAGCAGTTAGCCGACCTCATTTCAAATATTTTTATTCTGTGTCCACGAAAACATAGCCTTTCGCGCACTCAAGGTTGCACGCAGGCAGTTCGGTCGTTTCAAGCTGTTCATTTAGTTGTCTATTGGCCGGATATACCACTTAGCCGGCGGCACATTTCGTTCCAACAGCTTACCGTTACCTCTAACCTTCAGCCAATTCGAAACAGGAGCTTCTAACAATAAAAGGTCACTCAGGCTGATTATCTGCGGCGCCAGCCTGTCAGTTCCCACTTGTTTCACATGAAAACAATAGCATAAGTCGCAACAGAACAATCGAAAAAAAATGTTACTTTCAGTTTTTATCGTCACAACGCTGCGTAAGCGATTTGTCAAGCTAACAAAGCTGCTGTATCGTGCGTTCCACTTTGGTCGCTATGATGTCAATCATTATCATACATGTATGCGTGTAGTGACACTGCGAGCAGTTTATGTAACAGCGCAAAACACAAAGTTGAGAAAAAATAAATGCGTCAGCCCTTCTTCCTTCAGACTTTTCTTGTTGGTTTCTGACGAGGAGGTCGCTACTGTCAAAATCGCATTTCTTTTATTTTTCGAGCAGCGCATATAACATGTCAGGCGTCCACACATCTCGCTACACGCGTATATGAGAAGACCTAAATACCCGTAATGAAGATCTCCTTCGCAAGCGTGTGCATCTTTGCTATTTTGCTCTTCGGTAAGTAGCTTTTTTTAGTGTAAGCCAGATCAAAAAAAGAATGCAGTGAGTAAAAGTACCAAAGTCACATCTTTATTGCATAAATCTTAATTGTGTATAGTGCATGCTATTTCTTCGCTGTCAATCCTGGTCATTTTGCATAAAGGGCGAAATTTTTACGCGCTACTAGCAATTCTCATTTAAAGACCATTACTGATTAGTCAACCACGGAAACGATTGAAAGCCATAATAGAAGAGTTTCTTTTCGCAATAAAATTGGCGAGGCCAGGATGGTGTATTGTGTTTGGCTTCCAGGCTATAAATAGCCATTAAGATCAAGACTGATAATTATCATCGGTCTTTGTGCCTGAAATTCTGCTGCACTCAGCACAACACTCTCAGGCTTAAGCCCACGCGCGTCCAAAGAAACATGATCATCAAGACAACTTTTTACGGTAGGTGGTAGCAGGAACAGAAATTCGGTATTATGACGCCTTTCTGACAACAAAATCACATCGGGTGACCACTGCAGGTGCCGGGAGCATAGAGTAACTATATAAGAACAGGGCACTGAGAAATTTTACTTCTTTCTTTAGACGTTAGTTGGTTTTTGTACCTTGCTAGCTTTATACGATGTCTTTCTCGTCGGAGCGTTTGTTGTCCCTGCTAGATATCCCTCGTGATCCCAACTAAACCTATTATTAGAAAAGGACAACGAACGTTGTTTTTTTTTTGCGGTATGTCTTTCACGCATTGGAAATGCTGATACGGCCTTGAGCAAGACGACGAAGTGCATCCTTGTGGAACGCTTACAGTCAGTCTCCATCTTTTTTCTGTGATTTTGTGTGTATATTGCGGGGATGCCGTCCCCCGTCATAGGGCGATGGATTTGAACCCTCCTGGGCATCTGAATAGCCTAGGGGCCTCCTCCTCGAGCTCGTCGAGGAAGCGGTTTAGCCGTCCGATCGACCCCGACAGCGATGACACTATCGAGTACTTCAGCGAGGCCAGCAGTGAGGACGGCTTTGAGACTTACCTCAGCCGGAAGACCAAGACAAGACTTCTAAGAGCCGGATCGTCATCCAGTGAGTCAACTGTAAAAACAAGTGGCAACACACCGGCACACACCATCCTCGCCCTTCCTGTGCAGCCAACCGACAACATGAGGCTGCTTAAAAGGCGAGTCGTCTCTGTTGAACTCGAGTTCCTCGTGCCTAACGAAATCAAAGACGTTCGAGTGAATGCGCGGAAGAACATTGTAGCCGTTGACGTCCACCATCCGGCTGCGCTGGAGCCTCTGCGGGCCATAACTCAGCTCGGCGGTTTATCAGTACGTACTGTTATCCTGCTCGGCAGCGATGAGTCCTCTTCCGGCATAATCTATGATGTCGACGAGGCTATCACGCGAGGTGATTTGACATAGTCGTGAGGCCGGCAAACCCAGGCACCGTAATTCTACTGGTATCACGTCTGCGCAATTCCCCTTGTGTGAAGATTTTGTTCGAAGGCGACAGCCTTCCATCACACGTGAAGGTGGCCCATTTCCGTCATGCCGTGCATCCATTTATTCCGAAACCCCTGCAATGCCACTAATGTTCGAAACTGGGTCATGTGAGCGGGGTCTACGACGACACGAGAGTGTGCTCACGTGCCGGAGCTCACAGCGCTGAGACCTGTAACGCACAAGTGCTTAAGTGTTCCAACTGCAACGGGCCTCATGACACCTCATATAAGAATCGTCCGCGCATAAAAAACTAGTGTGCCGTTCTAAAGGCGTTCTCGCCGCAAGAAGAACTCAAGAAAGTCAATTGCAAAAAGCAACCACACCGACGCTCTCACGGCACCTCCTTCTCAACCTCCTCCCGTTCCACCTCGTCCAAGTGTGTCCAGTCAGCGAAATATCTCCAAGATAATCAGACCTCTTCGTGTGCGGATGCTTGGCTAGCGCTTCCGCCGTTACGTCCTGCTGAGCTTTCTCAGCGCAAGCTCCCATCGCCGAGCTCACCTGTCGTTAGAGAAGGGCTCCCAGGGCAAGATCGCCAAGCCCTCGTGATCCTTAAGACTGTGTCAACGCCATTCGCCCTCTGACACAGGCCCTGCAATTGTCAACCGCCCGAAGCGTCTTACTGGTGCTGGACTCCCTGGTTCCAGCACTACAAGATCTTTGAAACAAACAGAATGGCTGGCCAGCTTCCCACGTTTCGTGACGAAGTCAGGGGTGCTGCGGTCTTCCAGTGGAACGCAAGAGGCCTAAAGTCACGAATCGCAAGTTTTCGGCAATACGTTTTCAACAACCACTCCCCGATATTATTCGTCTGTGAACCTAACTTATTAGGCTTCCCGGGTACGAGTCCTTTTTTGCTCCGACACGTGGGGAGCGCAGCAGAGTTCTGGTCATGCATCCACACGGACATAACGTACGTGTGCTGCCCAGTTCAACCCCACAATGACAATCTCTACGTGTGTTTCATAGTCAAAAAAGGAAGCATAGAGTTCACACTGATTAGGGCGTATGTCTCCCCCTCCTCTCAATTGGACTGCGAGAGGTTGAAAACAATTATGGGGGCAACCTGGGCTTCTTGGATTATTAGCGGAGGTTTTAACGCCCACCACAACTGTGGGGAAGTCCTATAGTCAACGCCGGAGGGAGGAATCTGGCCTTATTTGCTTCAGAAAATGAATTTTACGTGATGAATAACGGCAGCCCGACATACCTGCGAAGCAGTTCATACAGCAGTTGCCTAGACCTGATGCTAGTTTCGCGGTCTCTGCGCCGGCGTGTCCCGTGGTTTTGTGATGTGGAGACCCACGGCAGTGACCACATACCCACCTACTTCAATATTCCTGGTCTCGGGGCGTCCGGCCCAGCTAAACACGCGCACTTCGCTTGGACGGCATTTAAAACTCGAATGGAAGAGGCGTGCGAAGAAGCCCTAACTTGCAGTTTGGAGGACATTATAGCATCACGCAATGAAGGCGGCTGGAGGCTTCCTCACGTCACCTAGAACGCGCACTGAATTCGATATAGAGTTATACCACCCACGTGCTATTCGTCGGCGTGCAGAAAGACGTTACATAACGAACCAAATGCGTAAGGGACCTCAGAGAGGCGCGTCGATTTTCAGACGAAAATCAAGCGACGAATGGACACGCTGGCGGAACAGCGCTGGAAGCCCTTCTGCCAATCTCTGGATCCTCGGAAGCCCATGTCCCTGATTTGGCGGACAGTGCGGGGGCTTCGAACGCTTTCACAGCAAAGACAATTTTTCTGTGCGTTGGCCCTACAACACAACCGTCACCAGATTAAAGTTGCAACTGAATTCTGCAGGACAATCGCGGGTGCAGTGACTACCTCGGGTTCCCAGCGTGTGCCTCCTGCATCACAGGATTGAGCGATGGATGCCATCTTTAATAGTGAGGAACTTGATGCTGCCCTTGCAGAAAGTAAGCGTTCGTCTGCACCAGGTCCAGACGGCAATTTATATGCCGCACTGTGCCACCTTGGCCACGACGCGCGTAGAGAGCTACTCAGCCTTTACAACCACTCGTGGCAAGACGTAGTTGTTCCTCCCCTGTGGAAATCCAGTCGCATGATAACATTACTAAAACCAGGGAAATCCCCACTCGACCTGTCATCATACAGACCAATAGCTTTGGCCAGTTGTGTGGGAAAATCATGGAAAGAATGTTTCTGGCGCATCTTAAGTGGTACCTTGAGCACAATAATCTGTATCTCAATGCCAAGGTAGGTTTCCGACGCGATCGCTCCTCTATGGACAACGTCATTGATCCTGAGTCCACACTACAGCAGCAGAAACGCCAGAAGCGCATGTGCGTGGCACTTTATCTTGATGTCAAAGGTGCATACAATAACGTGACACATGACGCCATCCTTGATGCGCTAGAGGCTGTTGGAATCGTTGGGCGGATGTATAGGTGGATCCAAGCTATCTGACCAAACGGACATTTTTTATTAGGTGCGAAGGTGGCTCCACACCTGCCCGCTACACCTACCGGGGCGTGCCCAAGGGCGGAGTTCTCAGTTCTACTTTGTTTATTATAACACTTATAAGACTCCCGGAGTACCTACCTAATACCGCCCATATCTCTATGTATGCCGACGACATCGGCATCTGGGCCGTCTCTGTGACGCGTCTCTAGAGGCGAGCAATACTTCAGAGGGCAGCAAAGATAACTTCGTTGTATCTCCGAGAGCAATGTCTGAGCGTGTCTGGCGAGAAGTGCGCTATGGGCGCATTTACGCGTGAAAGAATGACTCGTTATCCCCTGACTATTGCCGGCCATGTCATTGTCTATCGTCCTTCCCATCGTTTCTTAGGAACTGTAATAGACAGGAATTTATCACGAAGCCCGCATTGCAGCTTTGTAAAGAAAAATCTAATCTATAACACACACCTGATCAGATTTCTAGGCGGAAAGTCATGGGGCTAGTCGATTATATCAATGCTTCAACTGTACAGAGCACTCTTTTTGGGATTTTGCGGTATAGTGCACCAGTGCTTTCGAACACATGCAAGACAAAATTGCGTGCCGTTTAAACTATACAAGGTCAGGCGCTTCGCACATGCCTGGGTCTCCCTCGCAGCGCATCAACAGTTGCTACCATTGAAATTGCCCAGGACTACACACTCTCGACGTATATAAACCTTGACACTCTGCGGATCCACATACGGCGTCTAACAAGGATTTCACAGCACCACCTTGTGTCAGTGGCGGACCAAAGACCACACGCAGCGTTTTCAAAGGTTATAACAGCCCACCAGTCGTCCATCCCATCACAGTTCACCCCGGCAGCACGGCCTTCCTCTGCGCTGTGGTGTCTGCGGGTGCCCTGCGTGCGCCTTACAATTCCGAGCATAACGAAAAAATCGAACTTATCGACACCGGCCATTAAACAGTTGACATTCTACCTACTCCACGCCGCATATAGTGACCTCACTCATGGGCATACAGATGGTTCGGTCTCAGGTACAAGTTCAGCCTACGCCGTGGTCATTCCTGCTAGACAGACGAGTATTGTCCAGCAAACTTCGCATCGGACAACCTCCACCGGGTCAGAATTGGCCGCTCTTCGTACGGCTGTGCAGTATATCGGTGCACAAGCACCCCACAAACGGGCTGTGTTCTGCGACTCAAAATCAGCCCTACAATGTCTTAATTCCGCTTTGCGCCATGGCGATCACGACAAACTCTTAGCTGAATTAAGACATCTTCAACACTAGGCGCAGGATGGGGGTCATGAGTTCGTATGCCATGGATACCGGGACACTGTGGCATTGTCGGACACGACGCAGCTGACGCTGCAGCTCGAGCGGTTCACGGCAGTGCCAACACTGTCCAGATACCGTTGACAAGAGCCGACGCAGCAAGACATCTGCGAATGCTTGGCTGAAAAGAGATTTTGGCGTCATGGTCTTCCCCTGGCAACTCCACATGCTGTCTGCACCGCCTAGGCCCCTTACTTCAACTCAGTCCTCTGTTTTGCCTCTCCCGCTGCGATGCTACGCTGTCGTGTCGCCTGTGGCTGGGAGTGGCGTTTACAAATACCTACTCCCACTTGATCGCAATGGCAGACTCTCCTGCGTGTGAGATATGTGGGTGTAAAGAAACTATAGAGCACGTTCTTTGTAACTACCCTCGGTTTCAGCGTGAGCGCTCACTCCTAGCTGCCACACTCCGCCGTTTAGATCCTCAGCCCCTTACTGAAGCCAAGATTCGGAGTCCTTGGAGGAAGCCTTCATCGCAGAAGACAGCTTTGAAGGCACTTTTCAAGTTCTTAAAGGACTCAGCACTGAGTGCAAGGTTGTAAATTATCAATTTGTGCCCTGTGTACCCTGCAAGTAATGGCCAACGGAGATTTGAAAAAGTGATCATCTCCCTTTGCTCTCTCCTCTTTCTATCACTCCCTCCTTTCCCCTTCCCACGTGTAGAGTAGCATACCGGGCTCTGCCTGGTTAACTTCCACTCTTTTCGTTCGTCTTTCTCTCTGTCTCTCTCTCTCTCTGATACGGCCTTACGACTCCTCGTTTTAGGGGTTTTGATTGTTTCCTGTATCCGGCGCGAAAGCTTCAGGCGGCCTTTGCTGAACTAAAATTTGGGTAAAATCCTGTTATTGAAGAATAAGCAGCAGAAGGCATTTACGTGAAGTTCTCTTTTTGTACGGGACGTAAAGGGCTGTGCTTTTTTGTTTAGTAATCTCGTAAAGAGTATATAGAAGGATAGTTCGCGATAAGAAATGTAACCAGACCAGATATTTTGCTGCTTTCACATTTACTGTAATTATTTCGTCTCGTACATTCCCCTCTCATGTGCACAACTTGCGCGTGCACGGAAGAGCTGACTGTATTTGAAGGCTCCGAAAACGTTCATTATTACAGAGACCATACTAAACGCACAAGAGCGTTTGAGCAAGAGGGCGTTGTAAGGCTTGATTCTGTGATGCCAGTAAGATGTCTCGCTTTCAAAACGTACTATTTTTTGTTACCATAATAAGCCAGCGTTCAAGAAAAAGGGTTAGCAGGAGTTTCGAAGCATGAGTTAACTTAAAACACTTCTCTGGAATTACGCACAAGAGTAGCCATAATTTTCGCACTGTGCCGTAAATTCGTTAACTGGAAAACTATTTTTCTTCTCTTGCAGAAGGTGCATTTTCGGGTAGAAATCAGGTTTAACCAGACTTAAGAATTCTTTTCGGGCGCAAACAAACAGTCCCGCGCATGCGCCTTGTACCACAAGAGGAGAAATTTTTTTTCACAAGGCACGAACACATTCAGGCAGTTCATGTCGCCACAACAGCATATGACTGCTTAGTAAGCACTTTCCCCACGTGTGTAGTAATTAGAAAATGTTATTCCTCAAAGGAGTACATACATATGCACTTGACTTACTGTACGCGGCTGCTTATTTCCACCAAGTATTAGCGTCCTTTGGCGTTCAAAAATCATGAAAAGTATTCGGTTATCGCGCTGCTGTGAAACATATTGACTAGAGCAAACACAGCCAGGGACCAAAGTAAGGGTAAGAGACAGGACACACGCTAGTGTCCTGTCTCACGCTAGTGTCCTGACAGGACACTACCGTGTGTCCTCTCTTGCTCTTACTTTGGTCCCTGTCTGTGTTTGAGTTAGTCAATATGTTTCACTGCTACAACCAACAAGCCCAAATGAAAGCCTTTGGATCACGCTGCAGTCATCTTTCCCGAATAAGTCTCCCTTTTTATACGTTTGCGCAATTATGCTGTCATTTGAAATAACCATTTGGAAGATTAATACTTTTCTCAGACGTTGTGAACGCGTGAGCATTACAGGTTTGTATGCGGCACAGACAGCTATGTAAACGAAGCGAAAGGAACAGTAAGGTTAGCAGGCGTAAAAAATGTAAGACCATGTTTTGAACTGAGGCTTAGTTATAGGAGATTTAAAGTCTCGAAACGACTCGGGCGATGAGGGACGTCGCAGCGGAGGGCTCCGGATAATTTCGAGCGCCTGGGGTTCTTCAACGTGCACTTACAGTGCACAGTATACGGCCTCGCCGCCTCCGTCAAAATGCAACCGCCGCAGACAGGATGGAACTCGCGTCTTTCGAGACAGCAGAAAAGCACCATACAGCCACACCGGCGGGCAGAATGCAGGTTGAAGATATTTTAGCTGAAAACAAGACTAGCGAGTGACTTGGGAAGCTGATGTAATGGGTAGGAATCATAACCTGTGGTCGCTAGGGTAGTGGCAGGCAACGTAGTCGGTACCAAGGAGATGAAAACCTAGCCGGGTGCAGCAGATACTTAGGTAGAGGGATGAGGTAAAGAAACTGGCTGGAGTAGCGTATTCTTGGCTGGTGAAGGACTTGCATAAAGCGGAGAAGAATAGGAGTGTCTTTCTCCAGCAGTGAACGCATTTGTTTAGGCTGGTGATGATGAGGATCATGATTCCGCACAACACTCAGCCGCACTTTACGTAAGCTAGCTATGAGTGCTCCATTGCCTCTCCCTACATTTACCCTTATTTGCCTGTTCATTCATCCGTACGCGTGTTTTATAATAAAAAAGCGAAGCTTTTTCTATTTGCATGTCAGGTTGTGCCAACCTCTCAGTTCTACAAATTTAATGTTCTTTGCCTGTACGCCGCCTCGTCTGAAATATTATTGGTACTCTCTGTCTCTCAAAATTTAAAGTGGAGAAATAAATGTAGATGGGCTGTTAATTGTTGCATTATTCAGGGGTTGCGAGCAGTAGCGCGGCGTGAACCCAAACACAACAACAAAACCGAGAACTTGAGCTAACTTTCAGCAGAGCATTGCGCGAAAGGCGACGACTTGTGGTTTATTAATGCGAAAGCACTATATGTCCCATCAGCAAAGATGCCAGCTTCCGTCACCATCCATGGCACCAAAGACCTCAGTGACGTCACCATACTCTCTCGTGACGTCAGGAGTAGAAAATAAAATAGTGACGCTTACAGCAAAGAAGTCCGAAGGTAGGGGTTGTTGAACCCAGAACCCGCAGATTTCGATGCGAGCATGCAACCCGTAGGCCAAACACATCTTTGTTTAAACATGGCATCGTTATATGTTGGCGAATACACCTGAACATTGTGTATGCGTTTCCTCGCTACTGCATGCTAACCAGTGGGAGTGTGATTAGAAAGGAAGCAATCTTTATCGATCATCGTAAGTGGGCTCACGATGAGACAATGTTTTTTTTTTTTATTCCGAGCACTGAAGCAGTCTTAAGCTTCCTCTGCATCTTTTTTCTTCTGCTTTATGGCATTCTGTTCATGCAGTTGTTATTGATTAGCGCCTGTCGAACAAAGCTATATCTATATCGCAAGGTAAGAGCAGACAGCAGAACTACAAGCAAGAAAAACTGATAGTGCAGTTTCTGTGTATTCTAGCTTGCGGTGGCGTTGTTTGCGTTCATGTTGCAACCTGGGTACTCACGAACTTGTTCGATATTGAAGCCTGTTGTACAAAGCATTGGTGGAACCTAGTGCTCGTTTCATTGATTTACGCGGTAGAGAGTGGAGCGCTCTGCATCGCCCGTTCCTGCCAACCTCTTGGTCCGTAGGCCTAAATTATATATAGCAATACGATAGCTGAATGGGTTTGTAAAGGCTTAGCCAGAGATTTTTTCATACCTGGTTTGCGTTCAAGCCCTCTGTATCATTGCGCGCGAACATTAGAATATTTGGCAGATATATTTTTCGCCAGAAGTATGTCTAATGGTAAGTGCCCTGGAGGTGTGACTTTTGTTCCATGGAAATTGGAGGACGGGGAAGATATTTCTTTGTTAAGCATGGAATTTCTTTTGCAGTGTCCGCGAGAGTATTTACCCAGAGTGACAGTAACCTAGAAGGTAAGTTTCAGCAACAGTTCTGTTTATTTATTCCTAACACTCGCAACTGGAAGCTTCTAGCACTCTATACCAAATGTAAGCAGCGCACACAATTGGGCATGGTACATGGTAACCAGAGCGCATGAAGTTATGACTACCATTTAAAACAGCATCCTTTTGTAGTCGCTTCGAGGTAACATTATGTGCTTTTGAAGGGATGCTATAAAACATTAGAGAGTTGAACCTGAATCCCTTACTCTCCTGTGCAAGTGAGAAGATGAGCATTTTATTTAAGAGTCGAATGACTATGCAAGATTTCCAAGCAGATTTTCGGGCACGACATAATTGGAAGTTTGAGATAATGCTATCGTTTACTGCTACCGTACAATGGCACTGACAGCCACCAGCAGCGCGCATGCATAGACAGCATGTAGGAGGGGAAGTGCGCCCGCCCCTGGCCTTTCTGGACCACTTGCGCATGCAATGTTAGCGGTGTACGGTAGCGGTAGACGGGACCGCTATGCTAGAACGCTCTGGCAGAAACTCTCAGCGTAATACCTGTGACCGGCTAAACGCGCTGAAGTGATCGACACGCGTGACGTAAGGCAAATGTCTGAAAAGCATCATCAGTACCACGTACCCCTTAAGTATGAGTTAAACAACTCTGGAAGAAAAAGCCGATAACTCTTTATAAATAAAACGATACTTTTTAATACCTGTCTTTTATTCATATAAAGAAAGCCCTTTCGATGGGTAAAGTCTTAATTTTTTTCAAGTGGCCCGTGTCCACTTCACTCACTTGAAGTCTTAACGGAATTTCTTATTGTGAACGCGGTTAGCAACCATGATTACCATGAATACCTTATTGCAGCTTCGTATTCATGTCAGATATAGAGTGAACATGAAGGCAGGTGTATTGATGGGCTCCCGTGGATTCTGTTAGCTGAAGATCCAAGAATTACTGCGAGTACAGTAGAGAGTACGCCATATATCACTATAGCGCCTTATAAGTGAACCTATGGTGTACATAGCTTGATTTATTCATTGGGCTTCTTTCTTTCCTTTTTTGTATTTAGCTTTTGAACATGAGTTTAAAATTTCAGTTACATTACAAGGCCAAACGAAAAACTTATGTTTGTTTCTGTGTGGTACTCACTGTCATAGGTGGTCTCAGGCTATATCTGAAAAGTTCATAGTACATGCAAGCCACGAAATTTTTTTTCTATTTTACATTTACAGAAACTACCACGTCCTGCACAACTCCCGAGAATGTGTTCAGTGAGGATTACACCGAAGGCACACCTGTCGCAAATGCCTCCAGCGACTATAACTTGGAAGACGACGGTAAGGATATTGTGACCAAAATTATGGACTGAATTCATTTTAAATCTATCATTCAAGCAGTTTGCTTGAAGAAATGCAATCGATCCGCCACGATATGACAGTGGCATTAGCGTTGGCTGCTAATCCGAAAATCGCGGGTTTGATCCCGGCCGCGGCGGATGTATTTTTTGAATTCAGGCGGGCGAAATTCATAAATGCCATTGTGCTGTGCGATATGAGTTTGCCTTAGAAAATCCCAGGTGATGTACATTAATCCGTAGCCCTCTACTGTACGATGTCCCTGATGGCCCATATATCACTTCGGTATGTTAAACTGCACAGTTTAAAAATTTTCCATTTCAGTCGATTTTAACATAATCGACACCAGCCTATCTGCATAGTTAGGTGGGGCAAACAGGGATCATATTTCTACCCCATCAGAAGGCTATGTTAAGAAATTCCCCGCCGGATTGGAACGCGCTCGATTTCTTCCTTAAGGGCTACTAAACAGTAGCCCTCTTTTTAAGGTTGTTCGCTCTTATCCCTACGCCATAGTCGCAAGCCGCACTTTCGTCATACAGGCCGAGTGGCAGAGGTAAAGCACAATGTTGATTTTGGGATTTGTGTTCTGAATTCGCCAATGATCCAGATAAAGCTCGATGAGCGGATTATGTTCGACCCTTATCAAGCTCTTCTTTTTTTCTGTGCGCAAGCGCGATCTTGCCTTCCGAGAAGTCCATGTAAATTTGCCGTCGTCGAGATGGGGTGACCTTGCTAAGCCCGCCATGAAACGCACAGCCACCATTGAAATGCGCATCATATTTCACCGCGCAGCTACGATCATTACTAAATATCACGATCCAAACGCACCCTCCTTTCTGGCGCTGTCTGCCTCGAAAATCCACTGGCCCTGAGTGTGTGTTCTCACCTCAAGCCAGGATAGAAGGTAGCGTGTCTCATTGAGAAGCCGGAGCCCATCACAAGCCCAGCAGGCGGAGCCAAGGGCATTCACATTAAATTGCCGCTGGAAGGACGAGGTGGTCCCGCCAAAGTCGGCTTGTTTTCCCCGCCTGGAATCGTCAGCTGCGCGCATCTTAGGTTCCGGTTGTTGTCGGGCTCACGCAAGACCAGGATTTCAACCTAACGCATCCCTCTATATTGCCATGGTTGGAGACTATGCTCTGGTACATTGGCACATAGTTCGTGATTTTGCCGTTCTTGTCGCACAAGTTCACAGCGTCATCCCCGCATTGCTTCTGCAGCGCAATGTGCGGTGTACTAGCTCCGAACAGGGGTCTTCCTCAAAAGCGGGCCTTCATGCTCAAGCTCTTCTTCACTTAATAGTCTCCGAGTAACTAACGTGTGAAAGACGGGGATACAAACAAACAGCACATTAGATAACAGCACGCGTCACGCATACAAAACTGGCACAATGACAGAACAGCACATGGAAAACGCAGTATTACGTCAGTAGAGCACAAAGAAAAACAGAGCGACGACAAAACAGCGCAGAGTAATACCTGGAAGCGCTGTGGGAGTTGAGAATTTTCATTTATAATCGCAAAGGGTAAAGCGTAATCTATACGGAAGAGATGTTGTTAGGTTAGGTTAGGTCATATAGCACGGCACAGTACTTAAGAAGACACCTTTCCCCGTGTCATATAATGCTTTTCTTCCTAAGACCTTTATTTTTTCAAAATCTTCATTATCTGGTTGCGTAAAGTACGACAACGAAACCTGTCATTTAGGTATTGTCTAGTGGCTCGAGTTTTATACGGTTAATTCTTCAGCATCGAACCACAACGACTCTTGGTACTCGAATTTAATTAAGTGAGCATTCGCCCTGCATCTCACTGGAGGTCAGCTCCCAAAAATTTACCCTCCAAGGTGGGTTAAAGAGTAGAAGCACAATCGTTAAAATTAAAGCTGACGGATATCCGGACCAATTTAATGACCGAGTTACTCAGATTCTGTTTTGAATAATACAGAAAAAACTACACCGTTAAGGCCATGTAAGTGAAGAGAGCATAACCGTTAATTCTGCCATGCGTTCTCTTCAAACAAAGCAGCACCATACTGCGGTGTTTTGTCGTCGCGCTGTTGATTTCCGTGTGCTGTTCTGTCGTCGTGCTGTTTTTTCAGTGCGCTTTTTGTCTCTGTACTGTTTCTTCAGCGTGCTTTTTTTACACCTGCTCATTTTTTTCAATAAGGCATGAAGTTGGCCTAGTTGGTTCTCCAAATCAGTCATATTAAAACTGCGCGAAGAAGACGGGACAACAAGAATAGGTGCGTTCCGGTTCGTGCCTCTTCTTGTTGTCCTGTTAGCGCAGTTTTAATATGACTTATCTAATTTTTATCATGCTGTTCTGCCGAATTTCCCTGCGCTAGAGGTACGGAAGAAGTTGCAATTTTGCGTAATCTTCCCGTATAAAGGATTACTGTGTAAAAACGCGGGAAAGTTGTCATAATTCGCTGCAGTGCTTGGAGGAACACTTGCAACAGTTTGCGCAGTATAGATTTTCATTGGAACCTTGTTGTACAGATACCTGCAATATTGTGCTAGCTAGCACAATATTGCACAGACCGATAGGTACGTTTTACAGACTTCATGAAACCAAACTATATTGTCTTTCAAGTGAAGAAACTATACTGCTTCGATGCGAAAACCCGGTAACTCTTACTTAGACTTCCTAATATAAAAGCGACCAAGTCCTGGGCTTGTCCAAATTTTGTTACTTTGAATTTACCGCCTTGGCATGTATCCCTTTTGTCCTTCTGATATGCTATGACTTTCAGATCACTGATTTGCACACGAACAGGCTGCGCTCCACAGTGAGAACATCGTTTTTCCCGCCAAGCAATAAACCAGAACGCTAATGGTCATGCGTATATATATATATATATATATATATATATATATATGCACCTTGGTTTCGGTGACTGTTGGCTCCCTTCATAAGTTTGTCAAACGAACCTCTCATTCCCTTAACTTTGTCTGCTAATAGCTTAACGAGGGTCTCGGTTCTGGCAGTCTTGATTCCATAAGTAGCATAAGAGGGCTTTCGCACAGTTTCCGCCGTCGCCGTTGGATGACGTTCCACGTGTCACACTCGCGGTATTCGCTGTGGACGCGGGTGGCGCTGGTACACACTCTCAAGGTTCGCTTACACCCAGTAAACGTAAATACCCACGACAGCAGATTGGGCAGCCGTCGCCGTAGCTCAGTTGGTAGAGCACCAGACGCGATATTCGGGGGTCGTGGGTTCGGATCCCACCGACGGCATGGTTGTTTCTTCTGCTGCTTTATAACTTCCTTTACGCGATAGATTAATGTAAGTATTATTAACCCACTGATCAGCACTACACATTAAAAAAATTAAATATTCCCCAATGCACCTTAGTTTCGGTGACTGTTGCTCCCATCAAAGGTTTGGCAAACGAGCCCCTCATTTCCTTTACCTTGTCTGCTGATATATATATATATATATATATATATATATATATATATATATATATATATATATATATATATATATATATATATATATATATATATATAGAGAGAGAGAGAGAGAGAGAGAGAGAGAGATACTCTGTAGCGATTTCTTCTGTTCTTCGTGCTATTCGTTGTCGGCGCTTTAGTAGCAGTGGTTTCTATGTACACAAAAAAAGCGCTCAAGTACACACAGCTTCACATTCACTCCTATATATATATATATATATATATATATATATGGGTTAATGTCCGAGGAATGAACGTATTTGATGACCGGAGTATCCTGTTACCGATAACCTATCGGTTTAAACATAAAAGCAACAAAAAACGCTGAATACACGGATAATCCCTGCACGGTGAGACAGTTATGTAAGGGAAAACTAGCAGGAGTAGCAATAACAGATAAAAAGAGAACATATTGGAGAACAGATGCGGAAGAGCGACATCCAAGCCGTAATCAAGACGTGAAATGTACTTCAGCCGACATTTCAGAAAACAGATAAAGACAACATCGTTAAGTAAGTATAATGAATTTCACCTTACCGTGGACGCCAGACAGCGCAGTGAGGAAAGTGTCAAATTTGCTAGTATCGGGTGATCGCGTAAGCAGTACGGACGGACAGAAATGAGCGGTCACAATGCTGTAGACGCGGCAAAGTGCAAATATATGTTAACACATTCTGGCATCGATAGATTACTGTTTCTTCCTACTTCACCCTGTTACCAACAGTTCACTATATTTTCTGGGTGCTTGTTCTTTCTTTTTCTTTCAGAATCATCTGACCAATCTTGTCGAGTGTACGTCGCAAATACGGACGGAGATCAGGTTTGCGAATTTTTCAGTCTAATGTAGTTCGCAGCCAGTGCTCAGAGAGCTAGCTTTGACCGTTGCCGCGGGGAAGGAACAGATCTCACTTGCGAAACGCTAAAAATTCTTCATCTCTGAACAGTGTTAGTCCAAAGCAGAGCACAGATATGGGCTTTCGGGAACCAATGTCTTCCGCAATTATGACTTAGGCTGCGCGCATAACGCGCGCACGAATGACAACGAAGTCTTTGTTCTGATATAAATACAATAACTCTCTAGCACTGCACAATGGAATCGCTGGAACTTTTCTCTGAGAAGAAAGTAAAACAGGGTGGAGGGAAATGGTTGCCAAGACACGGGCTCTTAGAGAAGGTAAAATTACTTGTCCATTTAGTCGCTTCAAAGCTACGCCTTGAGGTTTAAGCACCTACTTTTTAAGTACCTGCGAAAAATGATTTCCGTAGTGTGTTCGGCGTCCACTTATAATTTCATTTTAAAAACTCTTGGTTCATCTGTTGGATAACTAACAGCTGTTGCTAAGGGAAAATGCCTTTGACTTGGTGCTTCTACGAGCAGGTGTAGCGGTTCGGATTTCACTTGTGGTCATTTCGCCCGACAACGGGCGAATCATGTGGGAGTGTCTTGCATCATTCGACATTTATTTCAACAGGTGCTCATCGGATGCACGGTTTACTGCAAAAATTATACCATGCCCTATGATCAATGGAGAGAGTGCGTGGTAAGTTGTCGCAGCGAGAGTTCAATGGAGCACTTTCACCATGAACAAACGATGTCATCGTCGTGATTTTGTGTAACCGAAAATCCCGGCTTCCACTTAGTGGCCGCTTAGGATGCGGCGTACTTGTACTCGGGCCAACAGAACAATAGTCGTCCACACCTTATCTGAGGATTTTTGAACTATTGGTTTCTTCCAACTGCTTGAATCTGATATATATTTAATGTCTATTTTTTAGTATGTTATATTTGGATCCTGGTGCAGTGTTATTTAATTCATCATTCAAGAAAATATTTCCATCCGAATAGACTCGCTAGCTATTGTTTTTTATTACTGGAGGTATTTCTTTGTAAAAACTGCCTAACAGTTTTCCTGAAAATGCATTTATATATCTGATTTCTTTACTGGGAGCCGAGGTCTCGTCAGGCAGATTTATCTGCATTCCAAAAAATGACATCCGACAAATGAAATTGCAATTTCAATAGGAGGCTGGCTGTGAATAATTGCTCTAGATCGGGCGCATGCGATTCTGACGTGGCTGTCCCGTATGGACCCTTTGAGGCGAGGAACCAGCGCTCTATAGATTGTACGCATATTCCGGATTCATGTCCTTAAGGTATGTTGTTTAGATGTTGTTAACAGTGTCGAGGTAGAGAGGGAAGGTGCGGTGAAGCTATCACTGCCGCTGCTTCGCTATTGGGAAGAAAAAAAACTTTTTGTCTATCAAAGTTGTTTTGCATTTCAAGTAAGCATATAGATAATGTATATATGCGCCCGTGACTGATGTGCATGGCCCTGGCTTGGGCACTGTCATTTACTGTCGTCTACAATTCTTTCCCGCTACACAAACTTTTTCCTATTGTTTAGTGCGCGCAGATAGCGAAAAGACATGTACATTAGTTTTGCGGATGGATTTGAATTTATTTCAGCATGCATATTTTCTCAGTAGTATTAACTTATAGTTTATCCATGAACACAATTTTTTTCATTTTACAGAAAAAGTTGGTGCCAAATTAGCATTTTTTCAGGGTATTTATAAATGCGGTGTGTGTGTTGAGATTATTCCATAGTGTAGTGTGAAAATAGTGCGTAGTGTATAACTGTCTTCAACGTGACGTGCATCCTCAATGCTGCTAATCTATGTGCGTGCGGTTTCATCATCCTTCGCAACAGCGTTGCTGTAGCGCCCCATAATTCGAAATTTGAGTTAAACACTTTTGCTACAAATCTGAGAAATCATTCCAGATTCTTCTGCAAAGCTCTGCATTTTTGCCGAAGTTGATAAATAGATAGCCTATTAAAGACTCTTTTACTTTAGTTTAATGTGGAAAAGCTGTCGGCCGCTTATTTTATTTTTACAGCGTAACTCAGACTGCCCATAGGACTCTCTTATTCTTAGAGCATACGTGCGGTAAAACATCCGCTAACGCTGTGACGCCTGATGCTGATCGCATTTTTTCTAATTCTTTTCAGTCTTAAGCGAGAAATCCTATCGTTATACCTGTACACCTTTTTAATGAAACTTCGTACACTTATTTATTACGTATCTAGCTGTGCAATGAACCACAATAAGTAAAATCAAGCAATTTGTTTACTGACTTCTGCATTTTTTGTGAAAAGATGCCTGAACAAACACCTTTGCTTTTGCTCATTCTACTATTGCACAATGACAAGTGATGGTATCATAATTATTTTTCTTCAGTTCATAGCTCACGCCTTTATGTATATATGTACAAAAGAAATTTGCCTTCCAGAAAACTAGATTGAAGATATCACTGCTGGAATCATATATATATATATATATACATATATATATATATATATATATATAGCACATTTTTCAGCAATGAAAATGAGTTTTGTATTGTTTTAATATTTGGTACGGCTAAAGCAATGTCCCTCTTAAGCAGACAACGAACTGCTTTAATGGGCTATAAAACTTTTTTTCATGTAAAGGTGGCGTCATACCTTAAGGAACAGCCGACCAGTTTTTTCTGGAAACGATTTCCTATCGTAATTCCTTACCCGGCATTTGAAAACAGCCAGTGAAATATAAAAAAAAATCACTTTCGCCGAACACGATGAGAGCGAGTGTCCACATGAAAAAATGCGCTGCTTACTCAGTACAAAGGAACCTTAGTCGCGTGATAGCGAAAGCGCCCCCTTCGCCGTTTGTCGTAAAGGTTAAGCGCGATACGTATAGGTATATCCTGATTCAGTAACGTAGTGTGCGCGACGAGAAAGGTTCGGGCGAGACTGAGTGCGTGATGCCAGCGTTCGGTCTTTTGCGTGACGGCAGCATCGCAGGTCACGCGCTCTGCAGAGCGTACGTTTTTCTGGTGATTGGTTGGTTTAAAGCGACTCAGGCTATGAGAGACGGCGTAGCGGCAGGCTCCCGATAATTTCGACCACCTGAGGTTTTTAATATTCACTGACGTCGCACAGCACACGGGCGTCTAGCATTTCACCTCAGTCGAAATGTGACTGCCACGCCGGGTTCGAACCCGCGTCTTTCCGGTCAGCAAGCGGGCACCGTATACACTGAGCCACCCCGGCGGCCAGTGATTCGTGATGCCTTGCGATAAATTTTATGGTACTGCTACTAGAGTGAAGTCACTGCTAATAGATTATTACTCAAAATGACGAATCAACCTTCAAATTCTCTTATTTTCTTTACAGAACATTACTAAAGAAACAGCATTCACTATGCAAAACGAAACACGCTACATCTGCCCCATGGGCTTCTGCACACGTGGCTACTGCTACAAGACTGGAATGAAGCTTCCTTGTTGGGTGTCGTTTTAGTTTCTTTTTCGTTATCTCTTTTTTGTTTAGACAATAGTGGCCAAATTTTGCGACTTTCATATCTTCTGAAAGGCTGAATAAAAATACCGTATTTTACGAATCAACATGGCAATGGATTTCTGTGAAGTAAAAGAAGAAAATGTGTGTTTTAAGTCAGCCCGGTGCTCGGATGATATGCCATGACATTCGGGATTTCTTGCAACTTCGCCTTCTTCAGTAAATAGGTCTCCAGCGGAGACCTATCCTGGTCGCCTGTGGCGTCCGGACGATACTATGGCACGCATCACAAATCTTTTCCGGCTCGGCGATGTGCTTCACGGCAGAACTTCAATGAAGGCCTCCATAAAGGGCGGGACACATGGAGGTATTTTTGAAGACGCCTGCTACAGAGCGGCGAAGGAGACTCCTGGAAGCCGAACGCCGGCGAACGACGCATGACAGGAGAACGGCGTCGGCTGCCGATTTACTGGCTGTCCGAACAGCAATGGGATGGCAGTCCAGCGGTTCAGGGAATGCTTGACGTTCATAGCCTAGTGCTGGCATTGACACTGTTAGTGTGGTGGCGGCGGGGTCGTGCTGAGTGTCCAAGAATGTTGCGTTCGAACTAAGCGTCTCAGTTCTCTTAAGTTCACAGTAGATTGGCGTAATACGTACTTCAGAGCTGCAGGAGTAAATATGAAAAATGGTGGTCGCCTTATTCTGGAGGCGGCGCGAGATCCTTACGCAGGGACGACGGCCTGATCGTCGCTTCAACACAACTCAAAAGTGCTGCCCCTGAAGAAGGCTTAACCACCGTGTCTTCTGCATTGGTAATTCGGGCATATATAAAACACTGTTGAGGGCAAGAGGAAAGATCCTGCAGAAAGATGGCGGCCTTCTCGTTTCAGCAGATATCCTTTAATGCAGCCATAAAAAAACAGTGATATTCGCTAACGGCTATAGTGGTGAGCGACTGCTGTTGTTTCCAACGGCCCCTAAAAGAAACACGTAGTTTATGCACTTCGTCGAAAGTCTGAGAAACTGCACAGGCGGCAACTTTTTCCTGGCACTTCGCAAGCTGCTTCGTAAAACGCAGTTGCTACAGACTTTTATGGAGTGCCTCAGTTGGCCACCAGCGACATCGACTATTCAAGAAATCTACGTGCAACCACGGCGTTGTCGCTGTAGTTAAATGTAAAAAGTAATCATAAAAGTTGACGACACATTAATTACAGAGCTTTGATAACGTTGCCACAAGGTGGCAGTGAGAACGTCAGGTAGAAGCAGAGCGAGGTGTTCTAAACAACATTTTTGTGACCATTTCAAATAGAGTTCGCGTTTTCTTACGGAGGTAGGCCTAAAACGGTGTTCGTTAACGCCGCAAGGTGATGTGGTGCTATATGCGTGTGACGCTAGAGAAGGAAACGGTCAGTTAGAAAATTAGCACCGCTGATTTCCCTTACTGAATATCGCAGCGATTATCATGTGGCTGCTTTGGAAAGAAGGGACGCCCACTCTGAAAGGAGGCGGCACAGTGCTGTATTGTCTCGTTTTTCATTTTTTTCGAAAAAGGCGGATTTCTTTAATGCTGAAACACGTTGGCAATTCCTAAAAAAATAGGTGAGCGTTGTATACAGAAGAGATATCTGATAAGGTGGCCTACTTTGAACTTTTTAAGTGGCGAAATGTGTAGTTTAGTTTGACTTAATTTATTGCAATTCTCCTTGCGAGTTTGACGCATGCGCCCTGGCATAACTTTCCGCCCCTAGCTCGCAGTGTTTTTTTGTAATTAAACACCAATAATAATAAATAATAATTAATAATTGGTTTTTTGGGGAAAGGAAATGGCGCAGTATCTGTCTCATATATCGTTGGACACCTGAACCACGCCTTAAGGGAAGGGATAAAGGAAGGACTGAGAGAAGAAAGGAAGAAACTGGTGCCGTAGTGGAGGGCTCCGGAATAATTTCGACCACCTGGGGATCTTTAACGTGCACTGACATCGCACAGCACACGGGCGCCTTAGCGTTTTTCCTCCATAAAAACGCAGCCGCCGCGGTCCGGTTCGAACCCGGGAACTCCGGATCAGTTCCAACTGACTGTATCAGTAGCCTAAATGTTTTAGCACCATGGAGTTTAGGAGAGGGTAAGAGTTAATTTTTCAGTGCATGCTGGTTCCTCTGGATACTCTTCGTGAATGAGTCTGGTGCTCAGCACCTCTGGAGGCTAGGAGACTCACTCAAAAACTGTCATTCTGAAACTAGAAGCATAGCGCCATGGAGGATTCATTTACATGTAAGCAGGCATGCATGCCATAGATAAAGACTTAGCAGGGCAATGATGATCTGCGGCCTTATGCTATACGCTGTCCATTTGCCATTGTCTATTTCGCGCTCATTTGGTTTTCTGTCACTGGTCACTCAGATAAACCCGCGGCTTTCTAGCGCGTTACTGGGAAGCGACCCGGCCACATGGTGGTTGACGACGATTGGCTGCAGTTTGGTGCGATACGCAGCCATTGGTAACGCGACCCCAATGGTCGGGTCGCTTCGCACGGACGCTTGAGAGCCGAGGGTATATCTGAGTGACCAATAAAAGGTGACCAAATGGATGCAAAATGAACAATGAAAAATGGACAAACCCACCGCAGTAGTTCAGTGGTTAACGCGCTCGTCTACTGGGCCTGCAGCACCCGTGTTCGAACCCGAACGCGGCGGCCGCGTTTCGAAGGAAGCGAAACGCGAGACGCTCCCCTGTTCTGAGCCATGCGTGCACGTTAAAGATTCTTACGTGTTCGAAATTATTACCGGCGACCTCCACTACGGATACCTCTTTTTTCATTTCGTTTTTTCGCAGCCTCCTTTATCGCTTCTCTTACGACGCGGTTCGGGTGTCCCACCGAGATATGTGAGAAAGTTGCTACGCCATTTCCTTGCCTAAAAACAAACCAAATGGACAGTTTAGAGGATACAGCCCCTGGGGATTCCGCTCCTTGATCCTAAGCCTTGTGACAAAGTGATGTATAGTGACAGTGCAAAATGCTTTTACTTTTGACTTTTAACGCGACAGCGTTAGGGAACTCGTGTCACCGAAAAGCCGGTGTCGCCGGCGTCGGCCGTGAGCGAAAAATACCTCCTCCTCCGCTTGTGCGAAAAACTCCTGCTCCTCCGCGATAAGATAAATATATTTTGTATCCTTACATGCTATAATGACAATCGAGTCATGCTGTGACCACATAATCATAATTTAACTTAATATCCACCTGTTTTATTTCCACAGCTCAACGGGTGGCGTCACGACCTCTTCGAGTCTTTGCGATGTTATCGACATGATAAGGGAACAACTAACGGCGGTTTCATTATTTTTTATTTCTGTTATTTAGTGATACTGTTAACTCTCGTTACAGGGAGGGTCGTTACAGGGAGGGAAGAAAACATAATGGATTCTAGTTTGGCACTTCATAGCATAAAGTGAGACGCCCGCGACACAAATTGCCAAGAGAACATTCAAATTTTGGCACGTCTGTTAAATCGGCAACGTTACCAGGCAAAGTATTCCTGGTTTCAATGACGTTAGGGAAAAAAAGACTATAGAAACACATCAACATGTATTCCATACGGTTCGATCGCTTTGCAGTGATTTTAATTTTTGCGCTGCGTTTTCCGGCCTACTGGGCAAATCTACCCTTTTTTATATCGTCTTTGAAGCAGTTGAAATAGATTCTTTTGTCTGGCTTTTTTCCGTTGAGTTTCAAGTGATTCAAGGCCACATGAACGCAGGATTGCTGTCATCGAGTCCGTCCTTCTGTACCTTGAAGAGGTAAAGCGAGCAGCCATTGTTTTAATTCTCTCTAATTTGTGTTTTAAAACTGTTTGATGGCGACTCCAGACAGCGGAAGCCTACTCTAATAATGGACGTATGAATTTCTTGCAGGCAATTAACTTAGCATCTGTAGTTGCATTTCCCATTTTTTTCTTCAGGAAGTACAGTTTTTGAGATGCTGTCGAGCACACATTGTCGATATGTTTATGGCAGCTAGTGTAAATTATCTCTAATTGTGACCCCTAAATACTTGAAGGTATCTATATTCCTTAGTTTGTTATTTCCTATCTTATAAGTAAATGGCTGCGCACACTTATTAGTAACATCTGTAAAGGTCGATTTTCTGTAATTTATTTCCATGACGCATTTTTGCACCGAAGGTGCAAGGAATTAAAGACCCGGTGACGCATTGTCAGGATGCGTTACTCTAGATTAATTTAAACAGCCATCGGCGAAAATCTTCAATTCCACAGGAAACTCGATAACATCTCAGAAATGTCATTAATATGGATTAAGAAGAATAACGGAGCTA
Source organism: Amblyomma americanum (assembly GCA_030143305.2). Taxonomy (NCBI): domain Eukaryota; kingdom Metazoa; phylum Arthropoda; class Arachnida; order Ixodida; family Ixodidae; genus Amblyomma; species Amblyomma americanum. Next base: position 147,755 of record JARKHS020001024.1, read on the forward strand.
AAACAGAGCCTTGGGGGACACCAGAAAGCAAGTCTAATGGAGAGGACAAGCACCCGTCTACCCGTACAACGCCCCTTGAACAGGTGCTTAAGGCTGTCGAGTAAAAGTAGCGTTTCAGTGGACATCCAGGACAATTGAGGTTTTCGTATATCGATATATTATTCGATTCTAATAGGAAAGAGGCTTATTTCACTCGACACGGAAGTTAACACGGAGGAATGCCATACACGCATAGCTACCGCCGGCCATTCTCGCAAGCAAACTGTGAAGGCCTTAGGAGTTTTTTGCGCGGGGATCCTGGAGGATAAGATGTACCGCCTACCGTTTCGAAACAGTGTTCATGGAGTCGTTGTTCACGCGCTAGCATTATAGTTGTCGTCATACCATATCCTCTCCGATGTCCGGTGTCATAAATTCTCTGATTGGTGTAAACTGCGAAGGTGTTACACGTGTCAGGGTACCATAAAGAACCAGCCACATACCTCACCGGCAGGAAGCAAATTAAAACCACCAAAAGATGGGCAGATGTGGCTGGCGCTTCCGGAGGACGTAGGTGGGCAGAGGGCGTTGGTAGGTTGATGTCCAGTCCCCTAGCTAAGCTATTGAATCCGGTATGGATGTGACTGGTTGGTAGCGCTTCTGGATGATAGCCGGCTTTCCCACTCGGTCTCTGAATTCAATTTTTTCGTCGATTTCTCGTTCCGCTGCTGCGTGCGCTTCGGGTGGATGTAGGTTCTGTGGAGAATGAATGTAGGGGGTGGCGCTTGTAGAGGGTATATTTCTGTGGGTATGTGGTGGACGGAGCTTCTGGAGAGTGAAGCTGATCGGCGTGAGATTGGGAGGTGGATTGATGGTGGGCGACACTTTAGCAAGGGAGATGCGGCGGGCAGGTGGCTAGTGATTCTGGAGAGCTATGACTTCTTAAGGATTCACAGATGCAGGATTCACAGATGCAGAAATAACGCCGGCCTATTCGCCATTTGCCACTGGTACTGCATCTAAGTAAAAACTACATCCGTTTACACTCAGGCTACGGCGAGTTCACAGCGCTACGTGGTTCGCGAAATAACTAATATAATTGTGACGCCAAGCCTGACTGCCACTGACTTCGCTTGCATCTAAACAGGCACAAATAGCCGCAGTAACCTTTAAACGATTGCTCGGTTTTGTGGCTGAGGGTAAGTGGACTGTGCATTACAGGCCAGGTTAGCGCCTTCGTTTCGAATCCAGTTGCCTAAGCCGGTCTTCGCTGGAGGGTGGTGATCAGGGTAAAGTGGCCATGCTCCCGAGCCCGCAGCTCCGTACATATGTGTTTAGTTGTATTTATTTGCTGCCGAATGGGGCATGCGGACTAGACGACAATATGAACACGGGAAACGGGGAAAGTACGATGACTCAATAATGGCGCTGAAAAAAAATTATTTCCTATTTATTTCTCTTTGCAAGAGCAGAACAACCTCAGAGAAGCCGACGGCAAGTATTTGGGTTCTACCTTTTGTCACAGCACTCGCGTCGCTGTGCGGTTATGCCGTTGCATGTTTTGAAACCAGAGCAGAGATAACCACGCTGTCAGGCCCGGTTCTTGCATAGGATGCCATGCCTCAGCGTTAAAGCTTTTGCCTTCCCAGTATTGCTGGAAGATAATACCATGTAATGGAAAATAAATCATAATGCCGAAGTACTGTGTAACCATAAGGCTTTAACTTTTTTTTATTCTTCTCGTCAAAATTATCTTTTTTGTTGGGTTTGGGGGCGGGTAGCGCTGCACCTAATAAAAAAACAAAAAGAAAACATATATTAAGAAACCTTGTCTGGCATTTGGGGGGAACCCCTTGTCCAGGGCCCCTACGGAGACTGCAACAGTTCTCACCCGGTTCGCCAGGCGTCGCTTGTCGTCCTGGTTTTAGCTTGGACAAAACCTGCTCGCATTGAAATTTTTAACGAGCGCATTTTAATACAGCAGTGCTTTCACTGGCCAGGTTAGCGCCTTCGTTTCGAATCCAGTTGCCTAAGCCGGTCTTCGCTGGAGGGTGGTGATCAGGGTAAAGTGGCCATGCTCCCGAGCCCGCAGCTCCGTACATATGTGTTTAGTTGTATTTATTTGCTTCCGAATGGGGCATGCGGACTAGACGACAATATGAACACGGGAAACGGGGAAAGTACGACTCAATAATGGCGCTGAAAAAAAAAATATTTCCTATTTATTTCTCTTTGCAAGAGCAGAACAACCTCAGAGAAGCCGACGGCAAGTATTTGGGTTCTACCTTTTGTCACAGCACTCGCGTCGCTGTGCGGTTATGCCGTTGCATGTTTTGAAACCAGAGCAGAGATAACCACGCTGTCAGGCCCGGTTCTTGCATAGGATGCCATGCCTCAGCGTTAAAGCTTTTGCCTTCCCAGTATTGCTGGAAGATAATACCATGTAATGGAAAATAAATCATAATGCCGAAGTACTGTGTAACCATAAGGCTTTAACTTTTTTTTATTCTTCTCGTCAAAATTATCTTTTTTGTTGGGTTTGGGGGCGGGTAGCGCTGCACCTAATAAAAAAACAAAAAGAAAACATATATTAAGAAACCTTGTCTGGCATTTGGGGGGAACCCCTTGTCCAGGGCCCCTACGGAGACTGCAACAGTTCTCACCCGGTTCGCCAGGCGTCGCTTGTCGTCCTGGTTTTAGCTTGGACAAAACCTGCTCGCACTGAAATTTTTAACGAGCGCATTTTAATACAGCAGTGCTTTCACTGGCTTTGCTAGCTATCCAAAGAAGGACATTTAACCGCCAAATTTTGTGGAACAATTTTCGTCTGCATCTGTCGCATTCTGAATATAGAGATGTGCATCATTGAATCAGTCGGAGCGTCCAGGTGAATTTTTCGTCAGCGGTCATGTGTTGCGAGCAATACGGAGGTGGACGATACACACACGTGCCCAAAGGGTAAACGTATCAGGCGTGCAATGTGCAAATTACACAGCAGTGTCCCCTTTGGGCAGGCTTGTGTAAGCATTACAGTGACTGGCACAGGCCGAACATCGGATCAATTCCTCGCGTACGCGCACTGGTCCGCACTTTGATTGGCAGTTATTTTGTCTCTCCCCTTTCGCCTACTGCTAAAAGCAGCGTTGGTTTAGTATGGCTTCTGATAGGCTAAGTATAGAAATTATGGAGCGAGTCTAACGCATGTGTCTCCTACACTCTGTCAGCAATGCGTGCATCCGTTGCTAAGCATGCCACAATGCATAGGGCATGCTCTGAGCTCTGTTTAATATTTGAGGCACCTGAACGCCGAAGAGGCAGGATCTCTCTGATGTGTGTGCTGTTGGTGAGGAAGGTGGCTTCTGTGAATGAGTGCACAAATCTGATGTGCTTTGATGCGCAGTTAGACGGTATCGGGTGTGGGTTGCTTACAAGAACATGTGAACCAGTCTCCAGTTTTCTACCGCCAGAGTGAATGATTTTCAAGAGATCCTGGCTCATGTTACACGTGGCTATGTAGAAATCGGTCTGGGTTTATAGGGTGTGTGTTCATTTTGTCCATCACACTCTGGTTGTCATACACCACCTATGCCCGTTAATCCGTAAGGAACAATTCGACGGAAGTACTAAAGAATGCCACATCCGAGGCGAACAATATCGCTTATGCAGGTGGAGTGAGTCCGAAATAAAATGTAACGCATATTGTCAGTATAAGCGCAGGTGTACAATGAAGGATTTAGTAACACATGTCTTGCCAAGTGCAGCATACACACTGCCGCTTATTTGCTTATTTTCTCTAGTGTGTGTGTGTGTGTGTGTGTGTGTGTGTGCGTGCGTGCGTGCGTGCGTGCGTGCGTGCGTGTGCGTGCGTGCGTGTGCGTGCGTGCGTGCGTGCGTGCGTGCGTGTGTGTGCGTGCGTGCGTGCGTGCGTGCGTGCGTGTGTGTGTGTGTGTGTGTGTGTGTGTGTGTGTGTGTGTGTGTGTGTGTGTGTGCGTGCGTGCGTGCGTGCGTGTGTGTGTGTGTGTGTGTGTGTGTGTGTGTGTGTGTGTGTGTGTGTGTGTGTGTGTGTGTGTGTGTGTGTGTGTGTGTGTGTGTGTGTGTGTGTGTGTGTGTGTGTGTGTGTGTGTGTGTGTGTGTGTGTGTGTGTGTGTGTGTGTGTGTGTGAAAGAGAGAGAGAACGCGCCACCATTCCTGTTGTGCACCCGCGGGTAAAAATGGATCTTCCACCTACGAGGCACGCTGTCCACCTCTACTGTCACAATTCAAATACGTAATAGGAACGTGCTTAATGCCAACGCGAACCGTGCAGGTTCGGAAGAAAGTAAACGGAGGACGGTATTGGTGCTTAATATTTTACCACACGTTACCTAATTGAAACTGGGATTCCGGAGCCCTCCACTACGGCACCTCTTTCTTCCTTTCTTCATTCACTCCCTCGTTTATCTCTTCCCTCACGGCGCGGTTCAAGTGTCCAACAATGTATGAGACAAATACTGCGCCATTTCCTTCCCCAAAAACCAATTATTATTATTATTAACTGTTATATGTGTAGGTTGGTAACGCACCGCACTGCGCTCTCTGATAGACAAAGAATGTTTCTTCATGTCCAATAGGCAAAACGCGATTCCAGTTAGAATGAAATTGTTTTATTTTCGGTACGCACCTGCACCACCAATTCTGTCTGCGCGGATATTGTCACGTGACATTTAATTGTCCCCTGCGCATTTATTAACATGTATATTACTGTAATATTTACAGACACCCATCAGGTCACTCGCCATTGTCTTGCGAATATGCAGAAGCACATTCTGCCTTCATTTGGACCGGCCTAACTGGTATGTCAGCGCAACGGACACCTGGCAGGAAAGTAATCGGAGACTCGGTGCTCCGCCGAGACACACACCTTTACTTGGAACAGCTGCATCGAGCAAAAATAGAAGAACAGAGCCAGAAGGTCAGAACAGGGAGCCGTCGTTCTCTTTGTGATGTTCACTTTGGAAATGTTCTCTTTGTAAAGGCACACGCGTTGACAAAAGCAATAAAGACATCGCATGAAATGAAAGTCGTTGCGATTCTGTTGGAGGTCATGCAGTCTTCTGTTTTTCTTTAGTGTTTGGAGCGTCACATCGCTAGACTGACGTGCAACTCTTGCTTCAGCTTTTTGTGCGTCGAAGATTAAATAACGCTCTCATATAACGGATGTAGCGAACGTCATCGATGAGGAAACGATGAACAATGAAATTAGCGAAGTAGCCAAAACAAGCTGCTGTGTTGCTTCGGGGGAGATTCAGTGGTGTTATTTTCGAAGCTAAAGTTAAGTACGGGATTGAGCTTTCTCTCACATGAAAGAAATTAGAGAGCTTGTACGTAATAAATAAAGTAACGTGCAGGAAAAGCACGACCTATTGTTATAATGTGCATGCCAACAAGCTTTTCTCGCGCCCGGCTGTGTGGGTCGTTCTGCGTCACCAGTGCAGCACACCTCCGAGATAATGACTCTAGCGATTAGAAGTCCTTGGTTTGCTGCAAGCGCCCTGTTACTTGGCCCGATGTGAAACTGTAATTTTAATCAAGAACTCATGTCTCTTGGAACCTTCATTCGTGCCCTCATTTAAAGTGGTGCCATAAAACTTCGGTGAGCAAGAAACAATGACTAAACGCTAAATATTTCTTCGGTCTTTTACTAAAATGACTACGTAGCTTCAACAAACCTCAGGTTCTAGCAGTCGACTGAAGAGCCACTGCTGGTGCTCAGTCCACTGCTCACAAAGTTTCTGCCACCCTGCGGGCCAGCACGATCTACGAGTTCTGTTTTCTAAGGAACCAGTAGTGCACCGACTAAAATAAGTTGGAAAGTCGGTGGCTGCGAGAAGCGGCAGGTGATAGCAAGAAACTATTTCATATGATGATACCAGACTGCCATTTATAAGAATTTCTCGTAATTTAATGTCTTGTTTGACAGTGACTGTGAATTCACCAAATGTCCTGGATGCTTGTCTTTACCGGATCAATCAAACGAGTCAATGTGCCAACCTTTCTCGAAGCAGTCTCAGGCGTAACAATCCACTTGCATGGGGCTCGGAAACCCGTCTGCCGGGCTACAAGCGCCGAGGAGGCGGACTCAATGGCATGAACGAAGCGAAAAAGCGCTTTCGTGGTTTCTATCCGCGCTTGATGGCGACAGGGTACAAAGAACGGCAGAATGAAGAGTAAGGACTAAGAAGATATACGTCGCCGAACGCAGAAGTATAAATGGTTGAAGCGACATATTCCAGTGGATTCCTCCCGCACTACCAGACGAGAGCGAACAAACACCGACCACTGTCAAGAGTCATTGGTTGAGGTCGCCGTGAACTCGACGTCATAGGGCGCACGCGTAAAGAACCCGTCACTCTGGCGCATTGAATTTCGCATTAGGGTGATGATCCAAAAGTCGCGGTTTTGGTTTTACGCAATGGCTATATTTCGATGGAGATGATATAAACGATGGCCATTTGCTGTACAATTTCATAGCACGTTAAACAAACCCAGGTGCTCTACATAAATCCTCAACCTCCCATTACGGTGCCCCTCACTGTCCGTATGTTGCATCGGGAATTTAAACACCACATTTTTTTTTCACATGCATAATTTTTCGACAGTTTATCTATAGGAACTGTGCACCGACCATACTCATCCGCAGGAAAAGTAATGATATCTCATTAGAGAAGCTTGTGAGACAGGAAAGCAAAATCTTTAAACTATTATTCATAGCGTGTTCGGAGGAGGTATTCACAGAGTTCGACAGCGAAGACCGGAAGGTAAACGTTATTGGTCACTTTTATGCCCAACTTCGTAGTTTTAATTTGTTAATGACCTCGTCCTGCTAGGGAACTCAGGCTAGGAGTTGCAGAGGATGATCCAGGCCTGAATGAGACGGCAAAAGTGATGTATGAAAAATTAATATGAAGAAAATATCAGCTATATTACGCAGTTTGTAAAAGGAATAAATGCCTAGGCTTGTCACAAAGCACTGGAAATAGTAAGGGAATACATCCATGTAGGTCAGAGAGTGACTGCAGCTTCGGATCACGAGATCAAAACGAATAGCAGTATAACGATGGAAGTGAGCGCATCAGGTCCTAAGTAGCAACTTACCAACATCCGTGAACAGGAATGTAAATGGTTGTATCCGGCAGAAATTCACCTGCGCAGGTGAAACGTGGAGGGTATGTATAAAGCTTGAGAGTAAAATAAGAACAGCCAAGCACCGTACGCAAAGGAAAATAATAGGCGTCACGTGAAGAAACAAGAAGAGAACAGAGTGTATCAGGCAGCAAACGGATGTTAATAACTTCTTATTTGAAATCAAAAAGCGGAAAAGAGCCTGGTGATGGGGAAAATATATTTTATAAAAGTGACAGTCCATGGCGACTTATAATAAAAGAGCGTATTCCAAGAACAGGCAAAACGCAGCCGAGGAGTCACGTATGAGGAGGCGCATAGGAAGTTTGGTGGGACATGATTCCCGCTGCTGCATGGCCGGTTAGAGGTCAATGGGGAAGCTTCTGTCTGGCATGAACGTAAATATGTGGCTGATAATGACGCCGCTGACAACGTATTCGAAGAAACTTCTGTTTGCAAAAACAGCCCTGACATCTGAACCGCTATCTTCGGAATCAGGAGTGCTGTTGTCCACTAAGGTCGCGTGATAACATTATATCATACAAAAGATATTTCAAGTAAGATTATTGGCACGCGCCAGGAAAGCAGAGACGAGGCGTGGGGCTTGGAGTCTCGGTGCCAACTGGTTATATTCTTTGTGCGCCGGCAGGCTGGCTACGGTCGACTGCGGTCGGCTATGTTCCGCGCTGGCAGCATCGCGGCTTATCCGCGGCATATTTGTGTTTACCACAGCACTCCCCCCTCCCCCCCTTCCTAGTGAGAACACGAACGCAACCAACACGACAAAACACTCGTGCGATCAGAGGTTGAGGCGATTTGGCGCATTTAGACGTTGCCACTGCGCGTGTGGTAGGCGCGAGTATCAGGCATGGGTGTATTTTTCGCCCTGGTGGACACCGCTGCCCCGGGACGCGGCAGTTTTGTGTGGTTTCCAGGCGACGGGGTGGAAGTGGGTGTCATGGATTGCGTTTCCATGTACACAGGTTTAAGTCTGTCCAACGAGAAAACTTCCCGCCGCCCCCGCATTTCGATAGTGAACTTCTTCCGGCCACGACGGAGAACCTTGAATGGCCCATTGTACGGTGCTTGTAGTGGTCGTCGTACAGCGTCGTTCCGCAGAAAGACGTGACTACATGACTCAAGTTCGATGCTCACGTGTGTCCTCCTCTCTGTGGGCTGTCGCGGAGGTGTAGCTCGGAGCTTGTTCATGATGTCACGAAGGCGAGATGCGTAGTCGCTGGTGCAAATGCGAGCTTGCTGTTGGCCAGATGCAAAGAAATCACCAGGCAGACGTAGCGCGTGCCGTAGACAAGTTCCGCAGCGCTGCAGCCGATATCTGCCTTGCACGCTGTGCGTATGCCCAAGAGCACGATAGGCAGTGCTTCCACCAAGAGTCATGTTCACTTGCCATGAGTGCTGCTTTCAGCTGCCGGTGAAACCTCTCGACCATTTCATCGCTCATCGGGTGGTAGGCCGTACTCCTGATGCGCGACGCGCCGATGAGTTTCGTCAGACTGGCGAACAACGTCGACTCAAACTGGCTTCCTCTGTCCCTTGTAATGGAGGAAGGCGCACCAAAACGACATAGCCAGTGGTTGACTAAAACGCGAGTAACAGCTTCGGCTGTAATGTCGGGAATCGGGATAGCTTCTGCCCACCGCGTGAAACGGTGGACCAAAGTGAGCAAGTACGTTTGGCCCTGGCAAGGTGTCAATGGTCCGACTATATCCATATGAATGTGGTCGAATCGGGCATCTGGTCCTGGGAAACTCTCCAACGGTGTCACCGTGTGAAACTGAACCTTGGACCGTTGACACGCAGGACACTGGCGAGTCCACTACCGGGAATCGCGTTTGATGCCAGGCCATACGAAACGTGCCGTGAGCAGGTTCTGGGTCGCCGGGATTCCTGGGTGTGAAAGCTCGTGTAACGAAGCGTATACCTCACGACGGAGGCAAGCAGGCACGAATGGTCGAGGGCTACTTGTAGATGCATCGCAACAAATGTCTTCTGCTTCGGGCAAAGGAAACCGCTGCAGGATGAGTGACGTAATTTTTCCTGCAAACGGCGCTGTTCGTCATCGTCGCGTTGAGCTGCCGCCACTTTTGCGAGGTCTATTCCCGTGTGAGTGATGGCATTTACTAGGCTGCGCGACAGAGCATCGGCGGCAGCGTTGTCTACTCCCTTTATGTGGCGAATGTCCATGTTGAATTCCGATATGTAGGACACCTGCCGCAGCTCGCGGGCTGTGTGCGTGCCACCATCAGATTTGAGGGAGCGTAAGGCGTAGATGAGAGGCTTCTGATCAGTCATTACACAGAATTACGACCCTTCTAAGTAATGACGAAAGTGCCGGATTGCTGCCCAGACGGCCAACAGCTCACGTCCGAAACTGCTGTAACGCTGCTCGGTGGGTGTCACTTTCCGAGAAAAGAAAGTGATCGGCTGCCATACTCCTTTGTTGAGTTGTTGAAGGACAGCACCCACAGCTGCGTCCGAGGCGTCGATCATGACGCACTGTGGGACTCCCGGTTGCGGGTAGGCGAGAAATGTGGCGTCGGTGAAATGTCTCTTGAGCTCTTGAAAAGCCGCTTCGGCGCCGTCTGTCCAGAGCAGCTCCAGATCAGCTCCCTAGCAGTACCTTCGTGTGTCAACACAAGGAGGTGGAGAGGGTGTAGAACGGCCGCGTACCGAGGTACTAAACGTCGGTAGTAATTTACAAGGGCAATGAACTCGTGGAGCTGGCGCTTAGTGGTGGGTCGTGTAAACTTCTCGACAGCTTTAACCTTGTCTGGATGAGGTTGAATGCCAGAGCTTGAGTTTAGTTGAGTTGAGGTGTTGAATGCTACAGGTGTTGTTAGCCTTGCTTCATCTGCAGACAATTGCTCCACCGTAGCGTCCCTTCTATATTAACAATGTCCTGAAGCCTCTCGCATCTACACCGCTATGCGCACAGTCTCTTAAAATAGCACACATTCTCTCCCATAGTCACCATCTATGCACACAATCAATCCACACAGTCCACATCACAGTCCACTCCAGTAGTCACCATCTATGCACATATTCAGTCACAGTAGAACATAGGCCATTGTAGTGCGACAATCCATACACACATTCACTCACAGTATAACGTAGTCCACTCCGGAAGACAACATGCACGCACCCAATCCATCACAGTAGGCCATAATCCGCTCCTGCTGTCACCATTTAGAAACAAGATCCGTGTCCTGCAGAAACGGTAAAAGAAGGCGTGCAGCCTCCCTTCTGCATGTCGGGTTTCCACTCGGGTAGACAATGTCCTGCACTGTGCTGTGACGGGTTCCTGTCTTCTTGAAGGAAGCGAACATCACCTGCCTTTCCGCGTTGTACTCTGGGCAGTACATAATATAAAGTTCCATATCCCCGCACACATCACATAAAGAGCAGAGCAAATACGATGCTATGCCGGTCTTATGCATCCATGCAGGAGTACGAGCAGAGGCCGTGCGATTTCGATGTAGAAGGGCCGCCTGAGATCTTTTCAGTCTCTTGGTCACACATGGTTTGTGGGACGCACTGCACAGGGTACTGAAGTGATCGAATACCGTTTTCCTGTAGAGTTTTTCCATCTTGAGGTACTTTTTTTGATGGAATCTTTGAAAGAGCTTTATGGGCGAGATTGTCTGCCACCTCATTACCATTGACTCCTATGTGAGAGGGCACTCATTGGAAATGTATAGTAAAGCCTCTGCTGTGCAGATTCTGCACCAAGAGCAGAGAGCTTATAGACAAGGCGTCAGTGGGAAATACGCGCTCTAACCTCTGAAGGGCAGATTTTGAATCAGTTAGGCTGACAACAGGTTGAGCCGGACAAGACCCTAACTTCCGTAAAGCCGCCTCAATAGCAACACTTTCAGCCGTTTTGGAGGATACGACAGCAGTACCGCGTACGGACCACTTACAGTCCAAAGAAGGAATGTAAAAAGCCGCTGCGCTAGCTTGTTTGACCTTGTACACAGAACCGTCCGTGAAAATTTGAAGATGGCAGGCATACTCTGTTTCCAAGTGTTCAAGTACAAGCGAACGCGTTGCTGCCAAAGGAGAGCTGCGCTTTGCGCTCACATGGGGAATTGTGACCTTACAGTAGAGGGTTGGAAAACACCAGGGGGTTTCAACCGTTTCCTTTGCCTTCGGACATTAATGCCTAAAGAACTAAGAGTATTGAGTGCCAAGTAAGCCTTCGACTCATATCTCTTGCAGAGCCGCTGGAGAAGGGATCGCCCAGCTACCGTCTCTCCTAGGCGGTCAACATGCATTAGTAGCCTCTGAGAAGCGATAAGGCTAAGAGGTTTCGATAGGGACTCATGAAGTACTGCCTTATTCGCAGCCGCCTGGGGAACTCCAATGACTCTTCTTAGTCCATTTCTGTGGACAACTTCGAGGCGTTCAAGTTGTGATGCCGAGGGGGAAATTAAAGGTAATTGATACATTATGCGACTGACCACCAGCGCTTCATGAAGTTTGACCATTGAAGAAGGATGGTTTCCCCATTGCTCACGTGCAATTCTACGGATCACATGGAGACGAGGAGATCTAGATGAAACAATCGCTACAGCTTTTCGCCACTGTAGACGAGAGTCAATAATGACGCCCAAGGAACGCGTGTGGTTGAATTGACGGATGCAAGAGTAACCGAGGTCTATCCTCAACCGCGCTTGACGTCTTCCTACACCTGGAAACAGAACAAAGCCGGAGCTTGAAACAACATGGCCAAGAAAAGTCAGCTTGTCGGCACCCAGCTCGCACTTGTCCGTGTTCACCAGGATGCCATGCTCCGCCAGGCGCTGAAACAAGGATCGCAGATGCGCCTCATGCTCATCGGGTGAAGTGCTTGCGATGAGTAGGTCTTCTAGGTATGCATGACAGAAGTCTAGGCCATGCAAAACGCCGTTGATAAAATGCTGGAATGTCTGTCCGGAGTTTCGCAGGCCGAACGGCATGCGAAAGGCATGTTTATCGCAGTCTTCCACGAGGCCGAAGGGCGTGGTTATCGCGGTCTTCGATACGTCCTCTGGAGCCACGGGGATATGATGGTACGCCCGCACGATGTCGATCTTAGAGAAAATCGCCGCACCATGTAGGCTGGACGTGACATCATGAATGTGAGATACCGGATAGCGGTCGGGCACGGTTGCCCGAATGAGGGCTCGATAGTCGCCGCAGGGTCGCCAGTCTCCTGGTGTAGACTTCGGCACCATGTGCAGTGGAGACGCCCACGGTCTAGAGGACGAGCGGATTATGCTGAGCTCGAGCATGTGATCGAATTCCTGTCGAGCTGCTTGCAGCTTTTTCGGGGACAGGCGACGTGGGCGTGGGTGAACTGGTGGGCCTGTGGTGACAATGCGGTGGCATACATTGTATTTGACGGCTGCGCTAGCCTGCGATTGCCGCGTCAGTTCGGGGAAATCGTCGAGGAAGCCGGTGAATCGCGTAGCGCCCGGCGGTGCTACGAGCGTGGGACTGAAGCGTGGAGGCCTGGATGGCTTCCCGCGCACTTCTGCTTGTGACAGGGGGTCCTGTAAACGCCGGTTGCGGACATCGCCAAGCAGTCCGAAGTTGCGCAAAAAGTTCGCTCCCAGGATGACAAATTTTACGTCAGCCACGACGAAAATCCACCGAAATGATCTCCTGAGGCCCAGGTACAGCGAGAGAGAGCGTTGCCCGTACGTCGGTATCGTCGTATTGCTGACAGCTTGCAACGATGCTGCGCACGGACGTTTGCGATCGGCTGGCGACGCCGGCACGACACTAACTTCCGCCCCTGTGTCGACTAGGAAACGAGCACCTCTTTCGCGATCGGTCAGGAAGAAAACCGATGGGCGACTGTACGGCGAGGCGGGGGCACTGGTTACCCTTATTGCTGGCCCGGGGCGTTTCCCGAATTTTCACAGGGCGACACACAGTTCCGTGCAGCGTTGCCGAATTTGCGGTGGTACCAGCACACCCTGCGTTGTTGTGGTTGTGACGCGGTACGCTGTCGTGGTCGCTGGTTGCCGCTCGAGTGCAGCGCTGCGACGGTGTCTGCGAGGCGAGAAATTTCCTCTCGCATCTGTTGCAGGGAATTGGCCGACGGTGTGTCTGCGTGCACCGATGCGACTGTGGGCACGGCGACAACCATGAGAGCAAGCTGCCGGGCTAGTTGGTGATGCATGTTGTTAACTAGGAAGCGCAAAATACCGGACAACGGACAGAACCTGTTTTTGAACCTGTTTTTTGTGTCCCTTACTCTGTCCGTCGCCCGGTATTTTGCACTTCCTAGTTAACGACAACCATGAGTTTGTCGGCGAGCTCGGCCATCTTGGCAAGGCCCGTCTCGCCCGACGCCGTGAGGCCTATCCGTACTCTTGTGGGAAGCCTTTGAAGGAACAGTTCCCGCATTAAAGGTCGTCGCTTGCTGTTGCGCCGCCGGCCAGCTGCTGCATGTGGCGTAGCAACTGGCTGGGTCAGCGGTCGCCAAGTTAGGCCTCCCGCAGTAGCTGCTGGAGACGCTCCTGCTCTGTAGGTGTGACACGGTGAATCAGTGTCTCTTTTAGCGTCTGGTAGGCGTTTTCTGCAAGTGGTGTTAGCAGTAGGTCCCGCACCTCGCTGGCCGTCACCGGCGGGAGGCTGCTCACCACGGGGTGGTATTTGGTGCTGTGAGCAGTGATGCGGCGTGCAGCGAGCTGTGACTGAACTTGCACGAACCAAAGTTCAGGGTCGCCAGTCCAAACGGAGGTAGCTTGACATCAAGTTCGGCTACCGTGGGGCTGCCGGCGTCGCTTCGCTGGTTCATGGCTATCACGTCCGGGTCATCAAATATTGGCACGCGCGAGGAAAGCAGAGACGAGGCGTGGGGCTTGGAGTCTCGGTGCCAACTGGTTTTGTTCTTTGTGCGCCGGCCCTTTCTCGGCAGCCGGCTGGCTACGGTTGACTGCGGTCGGCCATGTTCCGCGCTGGCAGCACCGCGGCTTATCCGCGGCATATTTGCGTTCACCACAAGTTAGGTCTAGTCACATTGGAACAATCACTGAAATTTAAGCACGCTATCACATTAAGTTTAGCTCGACTTTCAGCCATTTATATGGTCATGCAGCCCCAGTAAGACATTTGGAGGACTTCCGGTGGTCTGTAAATGCTATTTGAGCTTCTGGCCCCACAATCTTTTTATGTACTTCGACTTCCTTGTTAGTCTGTTTTCGGCAAATAACCGCCGAACGTTTGTATCTTAGTACTCAATTAACGTCGCACCTCGAGAGTCAAGATCGTGGTGGAAACGGTGTGTTATAAACATAGCTTTAATAGCCTCGCGTACACATATTTTTTCACGGTCGTTCCGCTCCATACGCAGTAAAAGGCAGTACGGCCCTTGGATTTCCCATTGTGCAAAATGTGATTATTTTAGCTTGAGGATATTTAATGCAGCTCAGAAAGTTCATTTTCCATGCAGGAATACGAAATCTTGGCATTCAAAGTTAATTATTCTCCTAGGAGATCAATATATTTGAAAAGTCATGTGTTAATTTTGCGTGATATCCATGCTCACATATGTTATTTATGTCAACTCAGCGTGCACCCCATTCTAAAGAAAGCAAATGTGTTGTTCATGCTTTGTGCAGTCAATCAGTACAAGTGTGCCACATGTGATAGTAATGCTCATAGCCAGGCTATAACAAGCAGGACAACGGGTTAGGTTTATCAAACGTAATGTATATTTAACACTCGAGCAGGAAGAGTCAATGCACCGACACAGACACGTGCCTAGTGATAGCTTTATTTTTTTCTTCATTTATAGAAGCTTGTTTCTTCACCCGATAACACTTGTTATTTTAGGGTCACTTTTCGAAGACTTTACCTTTTCAAGGCACTCATCATTTTTATATTTTTAAAATACTGCTTATCTAAACACACCCCTGAACTTCGATGCGTTATAAGCAAAGATGAAGGTCGGTTTAAATTGTAAGAAGTTCTTTACTTGGGAAAGTCACATTGTCAGCGTATTTGAAGACTCTGGTATTTATAAGACAATGCAGTCTAAATGTCAGAAGAGACGTTCACCTGAACATATATTTCATAATCACTGCCAAACTCAGATCTAAGCAAAGATCATAACCGCAAGAAAGCAGAATATGGTGGGCTCATGTCGAGTCTGTCGCTCTCTTTTGACGATTGCAGTGACCTATGATATAAAATGTGAGATATAGATCATTTGTCAAATTTTCTATATCAAGCTACGAAACGACCGTCAGATTTCGTCATTACAGCAACAGCCATTCGCCTGGCTAACGGTACGTGTGCTTATCGAGCTCAGTGTACAGATGTCCACAAAAGTTTTCGGAACACTAAAATCACAAAAATAAACTTTATTTCCTGGTTTAACAGAGTCGCAGCCAGGAATAGAGTGGAGCATCGCGCAGGCCGCGCTGGAAAGCTGAAATAACACCCTTGAGGTTGTGGCTGCAAACTTATTCACGCGCAGAAGTTATTTATCTTTGTTGTTATTTTCGAGCTGCGAAAACTTTTGTGAGCACCGGCACAGCGCACGTTTTGAGATTTCTAATGCCTTTATTACCTTTGAAATACCCTATCAACACTGTTCACTCTGGACCATGTTTTACCCGCAGATATTTGGCTCGTTACGACACCACGTAGAGCCATTGTCCAAAATATCCGTATCAAGGGGTCTACTTCTAAGCCTTCCCGTAAAAGTATTTATGGCTACAATCCGGTCACCATCAATGGATCTAGACCACTGCTGATGCAAAAGAGACTGAGACTATGCTGCATCAGCTAGAAGGAAACCTTATGAACTGTTTACTTCTGAGAAGGGCTGCACATGGCCACATGTAGACACATTGTTTCTAGCCGTGCGTGACGTGAGGCTATGTACGCGGTCAAGGGAACCTTGGAGGTTGATTCGACGCAGAGTGCTTGAGTCTTTACGTCCGTCAGCGCTGGGAGCCGATGACTGTAAGAGCTGATTTCCGTAGACTCACCCTCGAGCTGATCTCAGGGTGGTGGGGAAAGGAAATGGCGCAGTATCTGTCTCATATGTCGTTGGACACCTGAACTGCGCCGTAAGGGAAGGGATAAAGGAGGAAGTGAAAGAAAGGAAGAATGAGGTGCCGTATTGGAGGGCTCCGGAATAATTTAGACCACCTGGGGATCTTTAACGTGCACTGACATCGCACAACACACAGGCACCTTAGCGTTTTTCCTCCATAAAAGGGCACCTTAACGTTTTTCCTCCATAAAAACGCAGGGTGGTAACCGGTAGTTGCCTTTTTGTGTCCATCTCTTCATCTTTCATTTTCCTATCTTTTTTCTGACATATTTCCTGTCCTCGCCTCTATTTTTGCTTCCCTTCCTAACGACAAGGAGGAATGATTCTGTGAAGTAAGTAACCTATGTTACGCCATATTTTGTTATATCAGTGGTGTAGAGCTGACATGGAGAGGATTTTTAAAGGTTGTTGTGCGCGTAAAAAATGGGTTTTTGGGGAAAGGAAATGGCGCAGTACCTGTCTCACATCTCGGCGGACACCTGAACCGCGTCCTAAAGGAAGGCATAAAGGAGGGACTGATAGAGGAAAGGAAGAAAGAGGCGCCGTAGTGGAGGGCTCCGGAATATTTTGGACCACATAGGCATCTTTAACGTGCCCTGACATCGCACAGCATACGGGTGCCGTTGCGTTCCGCCACAATTAAAACACTGCCACCGCAGTCGGGTTTAAACCCTAGTGCTCTAAATCAGTACACAAGCGCGTTAAACACTGAACCACCGCAGCGGGTCCTGCTCGCGTACCATCGTTAGGCTCCACAGTGAGTGGCTCGCTCTACTGCCGAGGAAGAAACGCATTTAATTGTTTCGATTTTCAAGTGCGATGATTGTCTTCGCAAAAGGGAGCGGTATGATGCAAGTGGACAGTTTGTTCTAGAATTGAAAGAAAGATTTCACGCTTCTTGTGTTACACACAGTCAAATTTTCAAGAAACCGGCCGGAGTAATATCCTAGCTTATTGATGCAAAATGCATGATGAACGCTTTGCGTCCAAGCGACAACTTAACGAAAATGGTGCGATGCCCTCCTCCTGAAAATTCGTGATAAGGCTCAACGCTCGAAACTCCCAAACCATGACTCGTTCAGAGACGTCCCCATCTCCTTTAATTCCGAGACTATTATGCAGAGTCGCCGATGTAATTTCTATAAATGACAATGTACATCTTGCAGATAAAAAATGCCAGGGAGAGTCAACGCACACGTCATCAAACTTAACTGAATCAACACTGTGAAAAGATTAAAAAAGGACATGGTTTTTCTTTCACCACCGAGACAATGTTGAACCAAAGTGGGCTCCGGGAAAATTCGCGTACTTCTCTACGTTCCAAACCCCTGGTTGTAGTGTTTGAAATCCCAAAGATTACACTGAGAAATGTGCCCCATGCGATCACTCATAAGAAGACTGCGTCGGTGCGTCATACAGTGCACACTGTTCCTGGAAAAACCCAGCTTTCTTCATGTTGTTCTCTTTCTGGAAAATATAAAGAGGCGGCTTTATTGCAGGCCAAGGAAAACACGTACTTTAAACAAGTGCGAAGACTGTCCTCAAGCAATCGCAGCGCATTCATTCTAAACGCATTCTCCCTCATTCCCAAAACGACATTCACAGATGTACTGCGAAGGGCCGTGCACCACATCGGCCTACGGTGCCTGTCGAATATAGTTTTAACGAGTCTACAGAATGGGCGTCCACGCTCCTGGCGGAAGCAGCGAGGTCTGCTGCTCCACGTCCGAAAAATGTCCCAGCTTTTCTTAAGTCGGCATCACACAAGGCGTGTCCACATCGGAGGAGGCATAATGTATGCACAGCCGCGGCTGCTCTTCGCGGCTCCAGCGCCTCCAGAAAGACAATGAATGCAACCCCTGGTACGTCCACGTCTTTGACGCTTTGGGGACCGCGGAGCTTTATCCGACATGGAGAGAAGGGTAGAGTCCGAACAAAGAGCCCCTCTAAATTAGTGAATACTTTTGTTTAAGCATAAATAAAGTTAAAACGCGTAATAACAGACCGAACTTTAGGGGTCGACAAAACAACTAATCTCACATTGCAGACATAAAAGACTATGGTATTCGTGGCGTATTGTCTCGAGGACAAAAACTTATGGCCACAATATGGGGATATCTTGAAGCGTTGAAAAAATCTTGCCTTGTGACAGGATGCATGAGAGAGAGAGGGAGAAAAAAACTTTATTTGGGTGCCCTTGAAAGCATCAGAGAAGAACTTCAGGAGGGGTGTCAGTTATTGCACAAAGGGGGATACGTGCTCAAGAAGAACAACTTAAGACATGATTTGAAGCTGTTCAGTTAAGCGTAGTGAGTTTGAAAACAATAACAATATGTTCTAGGTGCCCACCAGCACACCTGATATTAACAGTGGGATATTGAGAAGACATTTTTAAAGAATTTCTAGCGTGATATCTGGGAGTTGGGGATGTTAATTCTTACTGCCCTCTTTCGAGATTGAGCAGACTGACACTAGGCCACAAAGAACTGAAATTTTATTCCAAAAAAACATGCTCATTGAATACAGGAAAAAGCAAGTGTTACTTCCGCGATCGAGAAAAAAGATATGCCTTGATTCAGCTTTCAATTTACCTGTAATTAATCGGCTAACGCCATCAACGCCTACCATTGGAACAAAGCAGCAGTTCTGAAAGCTTTGTCTGGCTGACTGATCCTTATTTGGAATAAATTTTGTGCATAAACAAAGTGGCTGAATAATTTAGCACATCGATAGCCTCTGACGCAGCACTAGCTATCCTTCAGCACTCACGACTTCTAAGAAAAAAACATAATAAGAACATGCATATGAATTTTGAAGAAGTGCAAAAAGAAACCGTTGAGTCATTTTCTGAAGACCTCGTATCATAGCGCCTGTAGGAATTTCTTTTAAATAAAGTCGAGCTCAAGTGCGTCATTTCCACAGATATGCTCAGAAAATTTCGTCGAAAAATACATGTTGCTAACCAGGAGTTCAGTTGCCTGAAGAACCAATAGTTCAGTTACCTGAATGATATTGTAGGGGCAGGTTCGTAAATTTAACGCGAACTGTTCTGCTCTCACATTTGCGATGTTGTGAACACGCGGTACTGAAACACATATAGATGCACCTGTCACGTGCTCTCTGCCCACTCGCGGTTTCTGGACAGGCGCTGCGATAGGACCACCCGTCTGGTAACGTGTCTATTGGTTGCGTATCCTGCGCTCTCGCAGCAATGCGTGTATCAGTTGCTAAGCGTGCCACGATGCATAAGAGATGCCCCGTGCTGTATTTAATATTTGACGCACCTTAACGTTGAAGAGATGGGATCTCTCTTATGCGTCTGCTATCAGTGATGCAGGTGGTTTCTCTGTGTGGGTAGACAAAAATGCTGCGCATCCGTGCGCACTGAGGAGTGATCGTGTGCGGGTTGCATACGGCTACATGTGAACCTTTCTACAGCTTTCCACCGCCAGACTGGCTGTTCTTCAAGTGAGCCTGACTCAAGTTACATGTGGCTGCGTAGAAATTGGCCCGCGGTTTAGGGGTTTTGTCCATATTGTGTATAACACTCTGGTTATCATATGCAAGCCATAGTCGGTATATTCGCTCAAGAAAAAAATCAACGGAGTTGCTAAAGATGCCACATTGTAGGCGAAGAAAATTTTTTATCGAAGCAAAGTGACACCGAAAATTCCTCCTAGGCAATCCTCAGTGGATCTTTTGAATGCGTTAGCAGCCAGATGATTGTTATACCCGAGATTCACTAAATAATTTTTTTATATACCAGCTGGTACACCTAGGTTAGTTACATCTCAGGTCAACACAGTTCGCTACATCCGATATCCAGACAGGAAAGTTCGTTATGTCCGACGTGGCATGCTTAGGTTCGGCATATTCGAGGTTAACATGATAGTTATCTTCGCGGTTAACACTTCAAAGTTCGTTACGTCCGTGGTAAACTCAAGAAAGGTCGCCATATCCGAGATGGCATGCTAAGGTTGGTTGTATCCAAGGTATTATGCTATGTTCGTCAATATATCAGTGGGCTGGTTGCCGCCTGCTGTTAGCTACTTAGAGGAGGCGGTCGCAATTTCCGCTTCCGCAGAACCTTGTAATGCTAACCCATTATAGAAATGTCGCTTCATGAAATATATAGCTTGGCTGGTCAGTAAAGAAAGCATACACGCACAATAAATGCGTTTGTGTTCAGCGTGTGCCGAAATCCTGTCAGGCCGGGAGCATACAGTTGAAAAATAGGAGATGCCGACCAGTTAAAAAAGGTTCGTTTTTGACGCTTAGGCTTCCACGCAAAATCTTTTATCACAAGCCTTGACCACACGGAAGCCTTGAACAAGGCTTCTGTGTGGAACCCGAAACATCAAGAACGAACTTTTTTTTCACTGGTCGGCGTCTCTTATTTTCTAATAAACGCGTTTCTAACACATATCTTCGCAAATGCAGCAGCTACAACCCGCCACGGTGGCTCAGTGGTTAAGAAGCTCGTCTACTGAGTCGGAGTATCTGGGTTTGGAACCCGGCCGTGGCGGCCGCGTTTCGAAGGAAGCGATATGCAATGGCGCCCGTGTACTGTGCGATGTCGGTGTACATTAAACATCCCCAGGTAGTCGAAATTATTCCGGAGCCCTCCACTGCGGCACTTCTGTCTTCCTTTCTTCTTTCACTCCTTCCTTTATTACTTCCCTTATTGCGTGGTACGGGGGTCGACTGAGAAATGTCAGACAGTTTCTGCGTCATTTCCTTTCCTCAAAATCAATTTTCATTCTCATTTAGGATACACTGTCGCATATCTGCGCATTTTTCACGCGTTTAGAACTCAGACCGCCTTTCGACAACCTTGATAAAGTCATCACCTGACGGCGGTTTTGAGTCATGGAGGAAGTCAATAATAGATTTTTCTGTAATTTGCCACCACTACGAATTGCGAATCGGGAGAATTAATAAGGCGCAATAAATTACCGCCACCTGACTTTCACTTCCAGGGCTGTGCATGCGACTCCGCTTAACAGTCTGTTGCTGCCGGTATCGCTCTTGATCATAACTTTCGCCTTATACCACCCCTCCTTCCTCCACGCGTGCAGGTATCACGCCATACTACAACGGCGCACCGGGAGGACACGACAATGACTAAATAGATTTTACGGGGTTTAGCGCTCTTTACAGAGTTGTATTCTGCTGATGGCGAAAATGCTGGTCAGTGTGTGCGTGTGTGTGCTCCACCTTCCGGAAGCATCCGAAGGTACAGACTCCGGAAAAAATGCATCTCCCACCTACGAGGAGCCCTTGCAAACCACCCACCCACCCACATTCACCCTGGAGAAGCCAATCGATAATCAGTTTCAAAGATGTGTTGGCAAGGCTATAAATGTGAAAGCGAAATGTAAAACCAACACTGCTAACGCAGATTTCTCGCATGACATTGCGTGATCGCCTGTGAATTTTTAACTCATAAATTGCTTTAATTCTGAAGGACACTGCATGAAGTCACGTGGTAATTTCATTTAGATACGCAGAAAGACGTCCTGTGTTTTATTCGGGCAGGGTGAGTTGCTGTGTGAGCTCCGCCGAGGCATACGTCAGTATTTTAAACATCTATAACCCGCTAAAACGAAACAATAGTGGAAAGGTCAGAACACAATACAAAGTGAAAATGTTTTCTTGGTAACGTCACATGCGTTGCCAATACCCTAAGTACGTCAAATGAAATGAAAGCCGTGGCGATTCTTTTGAACAGCAGGTATCATGCAGTCTTTTGTTTCTCTTTAGTGTTCGGCGCGTCGCATAGCTAGTCTGACGTTGAAACCTAATATCAGCTTTGTGATCGTCAAAACTTAAGCAGCCCTCTGCTCTAAGGAATTTCGCTGAACGCTATCAGTCAGAAAACAATGAACAATGAAGTGAGTGGCGCCGCCAATGCAAGCTGCTTTAATGATTCAGTTCATATTCAGAGCTGGTATATTTGAACCCACAGTCGAACACCATATTGAGCTCGCTGGCACATGAAGGAAAGTTTTGGGATGAACATAACTCCTTAATTGTTAAAATATACACGGCAACAAGCTTGTTCTAGCACCGAGCTGTGTAGCTGGTTTAGGTTGCTAGCCCACCATACCTCTGGAGATTGATAGGGACTACCTTCTTCACGTCTCCAGCGGTTAGGAGCCCTGCGGCAGGTGTGCGAGACCCATTACGGACCCAGTGTCAATGCGTATTGTTGTGACCAAGAACTCACCTCTTGTGGAACCTTCATTCGTGCCGTCATTTAACGTGTGGTCTTAACGTTTCAGGGGCAATACATGCTGACTGAACATTGTAAAGTTTTCTCTTTTCTAGAATGACCAAACGGCTTTAAGGAAGCGAAGAATTGAGAAAGTTGACTGAAACGCCAATGCGCCCCGTACTCAAAGTAACCAGTACTGCATCGACTAGTTCAAGGTGAAAAGTCAGTAGCTTGAATGAGGAGCAAGTGATAAGAAGAAGATATTTCAAACGATTGTGTCGAAATGCCCTATGCAGGACTTTAGTGTAATTCGGCGCCTTGTTTTACAGCTACTGCGAATTCTCCAGATTTCCTGGATGCTTGTCTTTACCGGATCATTCGAACCAGCCCATATGCCAAACAATCTCAACGCAGGCTCACGCGTAACAATTCGCTTGCATGATGCTCAGAAAGCTGTCTTCCGGGCTATGAGCGCCGTGGAGGTGAGGCCAGGGCGATGTACGGAGTCAAAAAGCGCTTTCGGGATTTCTGGCCGTGGATGATTGCTGGAAGCTACTAGGAACAGAAGATTCCACAGCATTAACTAAGATTATATACCTTTACCGTACGGCTGTGTGTCACAACTTTTTAGGGACGAGAGATGGTCGAATGAAACCTTAAAAGAAGTGGTCACCACACGCACCACCAGAGACGACAGCGACAAACGGTGACCTCTGTCGGGAATGATCGGTTGATTTCGCCATGAACTCAACTTCGTATGACGCATTTATAAACCAACCACCGTGGTGGCTGATGGATTTGGCTTTGAGCTGCTGATCCCAAGGTCGCGGGTACGATCCCGGCGCTGCCATATTTGGATGGAGGAAAATACAAAGATGCCACTGTGCTGTGCAATGTCTTTGCACTTGAAAGAACTGCAGTTCTCAATTAATCCGGGGCCCTCCACTAAATTTTCCCTCACCGCAAATGTGTCGCATCGCTACCCTAAACCCAAAGATTTAACAATTAACACTTGAACATTACTGTAGTTTCCTGTAAACTAATTTTAAAACCCCCAGTACTGCTGTACCTAACTCGTCGATCATGTTTCTCAGTTAATCTCCTGAGTGATTTAGTGAGGCAGTATCTATAAGAAGTGCGCAGGGACCATAGTCAATCAAATAAAAAGTGATATCTCAAACAAGAAGCCTGTAAAGCGGGAAAACAAAATGCTTCCGCTATAATTCAGAGAGTCTTTAAGGAGGCATTCACAGAAGTGTACTGCGAATATTTGGCCATAGAAGTTCACGGTCACTTTTATCCCTAAATTTGTTATCTCTGATTTGTTGATAACCTCCCCCTGCTGGGTAACTCAGGCTAGGAGTGCAGAGGATGATTCAGGGCTGAAAGAGACGGCAAACGTGGTGTATAAAAACTGTTATGAAGAAAACTGCAGTAATCTTAGGAAGTTTGTTAAAGGAATAAGTGTCTATGCTCGGCAAAAAAAATTATTGGAAATAGTAAGGGAATACATTCATCTAGGTCAGGCAGTGACTGCAGCTTCGTATAGAGATGGAAATAAATTGCGGTATAATGATGGAAGTTAGTGCATCAGGCCTTAAATAGCAACTTACCAACATCCGTAAACAGGAATGTAAATGGTTGTATCCGGCAGAAATGCACCTGCGCCGATTAAATACAAAGGGCAAGTATAATGCTTGAGAGTAAAATAAGAACAGCCAAGGTATGCAAAGGAAAATAATAGGTGTCCTGTCAAGAGGCAGGAAGAGACAAGGGTCATCGGGGAGCAAACGGAAGGTAATATCATATTACTTGAAAGCAAAAAGCTGGAAAGCTCATGGTCATGGCCCATAGACATATTTTGTTTATTTATTTATTTATTTATTTATTTATTTATTTATTTATTTATTTATTTATTTATTTATTTATTTATTTATTTATTTATTTATTTATTTATTTTAATATTTATTTATTTATTTATTTATTTATTTATTTATTTATTTATTTATTTATAAATACTGCCAATCCCTGTTACAGAGCTTTTTACAGGAGTGGGTTCCGTCCGCAGGTAAACAGTCGACCAGGCATAAACACTATTTCAAGTACGCAAAAAGGACGGTGAAGCTTATGGCGACAATAAGAACAGGCATTGGAAAAAGCAATACAAGGATAACCCATAAGTAATTATCACTTTTTTCCTTTATAAAAGAACGCGAGAAATTCAAATATAGACGTAGAATATACAAATACATGGAAATACTATTACATGAAAACCCCCAAAAATGTTAGAAAAGTAAATAAAAATTAGTTTCTTTCCTGACAATACACTTTTGACAGCTAGCGCCAAAAATTTCTCTGTAGTTGGATGTATAATCAATGAATCATCAAGACAATTCCACTGCAGCACAACTCGCGGAAAAAGGAACATAAAGGTACTATTTGGTTGGTAACAACTTTTTTTAAAAGTCCTGCAGAGTTTCGCCGACGGGGCCTTAGGTCTCCCACGTGAGGACGTCGAGGTGCTGCCTCGCCGTCGCCTCGCGGGCCTGCTGGACGGCCCAGATTTGGTCACCGAGGCTGGGGCTGCGCAAGGCAGCGGCCCAGCGCGGCTGGAGGGTTCCGGAGTTAGCACGGTCAGGGTTTTTGCTACAGTCCCAGAGCATGTGGGGTTAAGTTGCTATAGCAGTGTGGCAGACCTTGCATATATTTGGCGGATATGTTCCGGGGTAGAGTCTGTGGTATTTTGCCGAGTTTTGGGCAGAAATATTTTTCTATGATGAGTTGATTATGGTGACGCGTTTCTCTGGAAGAGTTAAAGGTAATGTATGCAACCGATCAACTTTAAGTTTGTTATGTAAAACCATTTACAGAAACTTCAAACGGTGAAGCGTCGCACGACTTGCTAGCGTGTCAATCCCAGTCTCACAGAGCATCAGCGCCGGAGAATCGTTGCGCCTATATCTGCAGCAGATATAGGCGCACACTTTTCTGCTGGATAGCCTCAATCGTAGTTATGTTATATTGCGTGTACGGGATCCAGAAAACGTTTGCGTATTCTAGTATTGAGCGAATTATAGTAGAATACGCCAAAAGCTTGGCTTCTTTCATAGAATACCGCAGGGCTAGTTTAAGAAACATGAGTTTATACATCGCTTTGTTTTATACTTGATCAACGTGATCTGTCCACCCCAGATTGTCTGAAATAATGATGCCTAAGTATTTATGCTCGGCGACTGTCTTGAAGCCAGCACTGCTTTAGCAGTAAGGGAAGCTAAGCTTGAATTTCTTTTTCGTTATAGTCATTGAAACTGTTTTATCTAAGTTAAGAGCCCTTTGCCGCTTCGAACACCATTCTCCTATCATGGCAAAATCATTAATTAAGGTTATTTGATCTTCTCGGCTTTTCATTTCTCTATATAGTGCGCAATCATCTGCGAACAACCTCAGTTTCTCTTCTAGCTGGCCAGTAATGTCGTTTATAAAGAGAAGGAAGAGAATTGGGGCTAAAACAGAGCCCTCTGGTACACCGGAAAGGACCCGACAGTATCTGAAGTGTGGTCGCCGAGTCGCACGAACTGGCGATGGTCGGTTAAATAATTGGCCACCCATTTGACTGCTGACCCACCACCTAATATACGCATTAACTTGTGTTGCAGTTTGGCGTGGCAGACCCTGTCGAAGGCCTTTGAGATTACATTTGTTTCCATTTGGTCATTCATTGCTTTTGCGAAGTCATGTAGAGTCTCGACAAGTTGTGTAGCAGAAGACAGGCCATGCCCGAAGCCATGTTGTTGGGAATGAAGAATGTTGTTTGATTCGACGAACTCTTATTTATTTTAGGATAATCTGTTCTGAAACTTTACAGCAACTGCACGTAAGAGAAATAGGCCTGTAATTTGACTGGCCAGTCTTATCACCTGATTTATGAATTTATATTATTTTTGAACTTTCCTTGCGCTCGCATATGGACTTATTGGACACAAGGCATAGGTATTTACTGATGGGTTCGGCATAACGTTTCAAGAAGACATTTGGAATTTCGTCCGGACCACTGCCCTTTTTACCATCCAGGTTTAACAACAGTGAGGTCACTCCTTCTGTTACGACTGGGGCATCCAGTACACCATATTGCTCCCTGTTTTCCTCCATAAAAGAATGCGTAATACCATTGTCTGGTGTAAACACGTATTGGAAAATGTGTTAAACGGAACCACCTGCTTTTTTTCTTTGTAAAATGGCAAAGGGCTTGGAGGGTTTTCCTTGTCACTGATATAGCGCCAGAATTTGTGGGGCTATTCTTTGGTAAAGTTGCTAAGAGTTGTTTTACTGAAGTGGTGTTTTGCTTCTTTTGTCTTTTACTTCAGTTCTTTGTTCATTGTATAACCTTTTGGCAGTAGTCCGAGACCGCGGGCTTGATTTGTTGGATTTTCTCAACCTTTTAATTCTACGTTTTAAGTGAATTACTCGGCAAGATATCTATGGATTGTGCTTCCTTGTGGTCTTTTTTATTAGTGGGACAAACTGCCTCATACTGTACATTACATGATTTTTCAAGTACATTCATATTTCATCGATGTCTGCAGAGCCTTCTGTGCATAGGTTGTGGAAATCGAGGTATTCGTATGCAAGGTATGTCATGATAGCTGCATCATCAGCTTTGTTAAAGGCATAAAAACGCTTTGTAGAACCACACTGCCGAAACCGTCCTGGGTAGGATCATCATCATCATTTATTATACCCTTAAAGGCCTCTGTTGAGGCATTACATAAGTGGGGGGGGGGGGGGGGACAAAGCAAATGCAACTAAGAATAATACGTTAATACAACAAAACATAATGCAATACAATAAAATGAAAAACGATACATCACAATACAACGTTGGTCAATAATGAAGGGCACAAGGCTGAATTAGGCGGTAACAACTACAACAACAACAAGAAAAATAATAAGTTAACTGGGTGAAGTTTGAGAAGTGTCTTTTATTCAGTACAGTGATTAATTAATGCCTGTCGAAATTTAGTAGCGTCGCGCTCGTTAACAATGTAGTCGGGTAGCAGGTTCCAATTTTCTATTGCAGTTGGAAGAAAAGATTTATTAAATGCCAAGGTCGATCCATGTATACGTTGCACACTACGATATTTTGATCAGATAAACTACCAAAGATGTTCACGCTAAAAATTCTATAAAATTATCGCTTAAGAAAAAAGATCGAGAATAGAGCTTGAAGTACCCTGCACTCGTGTAGCCTTGGAAACAACCTGTGTTAGATACAGAGTGAATAAAAGTTTACCAGAAGATTCTTTATTGCCGCGGGTGGGCTTAACCAGTTCCAATTTACGTCCGGAAGGTAGAAGTCACCTGCCATTATTACAGCGCTTCCCAGCATGGTCCTCTGCATATACTCCAGAAGCGAATCAAGATAGGAAGCCTCTGCGTTTGTGGGTCTGTACACAGAGCCAACGCTGGCAGAGCTCTGACTTAGCTGAACCTTGCACCAGACTGCTACTACGCCTGGAACGTCTGGCATTAGAGAATAGCGTATGCCTTGCCTCAGAAGCACAGCCACTCCCCCACCTCTAGTTATTCTATCTTTACGAACCATGGTGTAGCCAGGGGGAGCAACTTCATGGCTCTTGATATGTGCTTGCAGCCACGTTTCCGCGATGCAAAAAATATCACGGTTTAGAGCAATCAAGATTGCCTCTAGCTGTTCAGCTTTGTTTACGGGGCTACGCGCATTAACAATGATAACAGTTAGGGGCGTCGGCGACTTCGAGTTGCTCGGGCTGGAGCGTCGTCCTGGCTTTCGTTTTTTGCAGCTTCAATAATGTCGCGTTTTTCTTCGTCCCATGTATAAAACGCATTTTTATTTCAAAGAAGAGATAGTCCATGGCGCCTTGGGGTAACAGAGTGTATTCCAAAAGCAGGCAAAAAGCAGCAGAGGAGTCACGTATGAGGAGGCTAATAGGAAGATTGGTGGGACATGAAATCCGCAGCATGGCTAGCTTAAAGTTCGAATGGAAAAGCCTATGTTTCGTGGACGTAAATGTGCTGCTGATGATGACGTCACCGACATCGTATTCACATAAAGTTGTGTTTGCAAAAACAGCCCTTACAACTGAACCGCTATCTTCGGAATCACGAGTGATGTTGTTCACTAAGTTCGCATGAAAGCATTATATCATCCTAAAGATATTTCAAGGAAATAAGGCCTAGTCACATCGGACCAATCACAGAAATTTAAGTAACCTGCCACTTTAACTACAGCTCGGCTTTCAGCGAGATATATGATCATGGAGCTCTAGTAAGCCTTTGGAGGGTTTCCGATGGCCTGTATATGCACGTCCTTTGTGTTCCTGGCCCTACAATCTGTTTACAAAAGTCAAAACTACTGTGGTAGTCAAATTTCGGCAAGTGGCTGCTGAAAGTTTGTATCTTAGCACTAAAGTAACGTCGTGCCGCAAGACACAATATCGTGGCGGATACGGGGTTCTATAGCCCTATCTTTAATAATGTCGCATAGTCAGGTTTCTGTCACAGCTGTTCCATACTGAGTAAAGTCGGTCAAAAGCAATACTGCCCGCCGATTTGCTAGCATGCAAAATGCTATCAGTGCGACAGCACTAATCCGGTGGTTCCAACCCGAGCACAATCATCTAAGATTTCTCTGTCTGAGAGCACTTTGGATCGCACAAATTCCACCGGTGGCAGCACCTGCCATCCCAGGGAAGTGGCTTGGGAAGAGAGACCTGGATTGCAGAAATTTTACAGGTGGCAGCACCTACAATCTCGGGGCAGTCATGCAATGCTTTACCGCTGCACCACTGCGCCAGGTATGGCATGAGGACTAACAGGGATCTGTGAATATTAAGTACAGGAAGACCAGTTCTGCATCTGCGTTGAGCTTTCGCACTGTTCATAATATTGTAAACATGCTCTCTCATTTCTTTAGCTTGAATCTATTTAAAACTGCGCAGGTACCTCCTTTTGCCCAGCAGAAATACTGAAACATGATATTTCAAGCATTTACTTCCATGGGAGTTCAATATACTTGAAAATGCAGGTGCTAACTCTGCATAATATTATGCTCAAATATGCACTTTTTGTGATGTTCTCATAATGTAACCCATTGCAACGGAAGGAAGTGTTTTGTTCGTGTATTTTGTGCAGTGAATCACTAAAAGCGCCAAATGTGATAGAAATCTTTATAGCAAGGCATTACCATGAACTAAAAAGGGTTAAGGTTATCGAAAGTAATGTATATTCAAGTAACACCCTATCAGTAAGAGTCAGTGCACCAACACAGACATGTACCTAGTGATATATATATATTTGCTTGTTTATTTATAGAAGCCTTCTCCTTCAGTCGATAACATTTGTTATTTTAGGGTCGTTGTTCTTGAAGATTGTACCCTTTAAGAAGACTTATAATTTCTTTTTATTTCTAGGATGCCCCTGACCAAAATCCACTCATGAATTTTGCTGTTCTATACGAAAATTTGAAGGTCAGTTTAGACTGCAGGCCGTTTTTTTTTCATTGCACAGTCGCATTATCAGAGTATAAAGATTTCGGTATTGCTAAGAAAGTCTCGTCGAAATGTCAGAAGGAACCTTTCATGACGGCTGCAGTGACCTATGATATGAAAGGTGATTTATAGCTCATGCATTTAAATGTGGCGACAGTTTGACTACTTCCTTCTTATATAACTCTTAAATTTTGTAAGTGCAGCAACAACATGTCCATCAGACTTCGTCAACACCGTCTTGCCTAAGGGTAAATGGCCAAAGAAGTTTCAGGGAAACTGAAATCACAAAAAAAAAATATTTTTTTGTTGACCACACATGCAATGGGGAATTGAGTAGTGTATTCTTCAGGTCACGCTGGGAAGCTGCAAGAACACCCTTGAGGTTGTGGCTGCATACTTACTTTGGAGAGCAATTAAACTTTTATATCATTTGCGAGCTCTCAAAACTTTGATGAGCATTGGCGCACTTCACGTTTTGACACTTCTAAAGGATCTGCTATCATTGAAATATCCGACCAACTCTGTCCCTCTGGAGCACCTATTAGGAACAGATGTTTGGCTGGTTGGGAATGCACGCACAGACTTTGAAAAAATATACGCACAAAGGGCTCACTTCTAAGCGACGTAGCAAAGCTACCTATAACTACAATCCGTGATAACTATAATCTATATTCCGTTCCACATCAAAAGATGCAGAGCACTGCTGATGTAAAAGATCCCATACTGCATCATATAAAAGAAACCTGGCGGGCTGTTCGCTATTGACAAAGGTTCTATATGAGCAAATGTAGACACATTTCTAACCGTGCTTGACGTGAGGCTGCGTCCGCGGTTAAGGCGACCCTGGTGCTTGAGCCGACGCAGAGTGCTTGGATCTTCACATCCGTCGGCGCAAACAGGCGATCACATTTAGAGATGATTATCGTGGATGCACCCACGGGCTTTCCCGAGCGGGCGCAATCGGTAGTCGCCTTTTCCTGTCCACCTCTCGATCGTTCACTTTTGCTGTCTTAATTCTCAGAGCTTTCCTGCCTTGGCTTTTGTTCGTGGTTTCCTTCCTTCCGGGCAACTAAGAGTGACCTCTTCACATAGGTGTCAGTTTGTTCCTGTTAACACTTTGGTATCTAGGAAGACGCAAATCATATCCGGCGTCCCACAGGATAGTATCTTGGGCTCTTTGCTCTTCATTCTGCATGTAAATATATCGGTCAATATATCGTCAGAAACTAAATTTATTCTTTATGATGATGACACCAGTATATTTCCTGCTTCTCCATATGCCAATGACGCAATTGTAAAAGCAAACCATGTTTTGCGAGCGTTAGATATCTGGACGCGAAATAACCTCCTAAACGTTAATGCTACAAAAACAACAGCAATACTTTTCAACCTAGAGGCAAACAGGCTACCACGATTACTGACCAAATATTTAAATGTTCAAAGATCGAATTTGTGCAGTGCGTTAAAGTCCTTGGACTACATTTTTCCGAACACCAGCAGTGTGACGACCATGTAAATTTTGTGTTGAACAGACTGAGCAGTACGATAGGGATAGTAAATCGAAACAGGTGTCTTTTACGTGAAAGCGTGAAGTTAATCATTCCTGTGTTTATGGCGTGGTGCATGGCTAGACTTATCTAGGAGCTTTACCTCACCTAACCATGGTGTCTAAGATGTCCAAGAAGGGATACGAAGAACTTATACAAGCGAGAGTTACCGCTTATGCATTCCAAACTAAATACATAAAATGCTGAGTACCAAAGTGATACGATCAGGGACTTTGATGCATACAAGAAAGAAACAGTGAACACTGAAAACAAACTATCAATACAATAATGACCTAGGTGTCAGTAAATAGTTTTAATAGGGGCATTTGGCCAGAATAGTGTTTTTTCTAGAAGCTGAGAGAACATTTCAGGTGTACTCCCTTTAGTAATTCGTGGGTACAGTTTTTTCGGCTTGAGTAGGCTTTCTCACAATAGCCCTTTCGATATCTAGAAAATATAAACAGTGCGCAGAATGATACAAACCACAGACCAGATGTCTACATTCACATTTTAAGAAGCTGAGTTCTTTTTATCAACGTCCTGCACACCGAGATTCCGGGTATTTTAATTTGGCGATAAGTTTGTCTGATGTGACCTTTCCTCGTCCACTAGTACAGAAGACCTTCGATATTTTCTTCTTGCATTGGTTTGAAACTCGCTCCTTCACTGTTTTACGATAAAATAACTAAAGGTATCTGGCACCAATTCCTTTTATTCTAAGCGCTTGTCACCTTTACATAAAGTATTAGTTTTTCTTCGCTGCAAATGTCGTGTTCGCAAATGTGTAACTGAACGTCTTAGTACCAAGAGTACTACGACCGATGTAAGTTCTAAGCTTTCTATGCTCATTTTCTTATGGAAATGTTACTTGAAGAATACGCTCTTGTCGATCTTAATTTCAGGTGTGAAAGAAAGCCTGACTTCGGTGAATGCAGTAACAATCCACACGACGGAATCGCCTATGAACATCCCTGATGTTATCTGAATTTTTCATCCTTACATGGCCAATTTTTGTTTTTCGTGCGAAAGTGCTACTTCAAGAGTTCAAACCGACTCATCGGTTTGTGTGAAACTTAACTTTAAGAATGACCATGGGCAATTCATGAATAAATACTGCCGCGAATGTAATTGGAACCCGCGACGGCGGGAACACGTCAGCTTCGGTGGCCATCTGCACGAGAACACTAGGCTATCACCGCAACAGATCACGCCTGGTGTTAAACTGCAACACACTCTCGCGCTGTGCATTGCATATCGTGTTCTTCATTGAATAATACTCCTATCAAACTAATATTCACGCTTTGAGCTGTGTGGCACTAGTGAACAGATGTGCGCTTCATGCGCTAGAGTAGAGAACGTTGGGAGAAACACAGCAGTACATCAATACGCGTTGGCGTTGACAACATTGCTGCAGAAACGCGTTACTGGGGCATAGATCGCCAGATTATATTGGGGAAATTGGCACAGACGATGAAAAAGTTGAAGACGGGCATAATTAGCTCCGTCGGTCAGTGGACACCTCAACCACACGCTTTCAGGTACGTGTCAGTGGTGTCCACCTGCAAAAACTATTGCTTTTGAACAATATTTCTTGCTTAATTTTGCTAAACCGCCAGCCAGTTGGCCAATTCCATTTGTGTACTGAGCATCATTTCATTAACAGACGCAAGAAAAAAATTGGTGTTGGTTAAGCTCTGGTTAAACCTGGAGTGACGCGATAGCTACAGCTGGCTGAGTGGAACTTGGTCACGTGACCATCCAAGTGCGAACCACGTGATCAGCCACGGCGCCACGCCGCCGGCAGCTGCTCTGCACCACGCGACGAACCACGTGATTGCGTTGCGGCGCAGCCACAGGGTGGCACGCCGCCACGCTGAAGGCTCGAAATGCTATCGTAATGTATCTAACGCTACAAATAGAAAGCTGCTGCATACTTCGCCTGTGCAAATGAAACAGCAGTATTGGCGACAGCTTGAAGCAAGGATGAGATATTTGTTGCCTTCATCTTAAGAGGAATATTTAAAACTAGCCAAATTTAAACTACGGCAGATCCGCGAAATGGTTGAGCTAGAAATTTACGTGTCAAGCAATGTTTGTCTTGCGTTTTTATTTTTCTTCAACGATACACCTATCAGTCGGGCTCTCTACCGGAGCGAAATAGCGTACCGAGCCACGAAAGAAGCCAAGAACGGACTGATCTGTTTTAGTCGCTATTTTTTGTAAACGCCGCGGTAACTTCGTTGTGCTAAGTAAAACGGCACGGGCACACAGCTACAGCGGCTACAGCTTAGAAAGATGTGTATCTACATCATCACAAGACGAACTTTTGGAGAGTGTGACAGTGCGCTGCGCGTCACCTCCGGTCGCTACCTCCGGCGATATCTTCTCTGTGTGGGACCCCGGACGTGCTTGGACAACAACAGACTGTATGGCACCATGAATCTCCGGGTGCTGGAATCCAAGGTTCATTATAGACCTGAAGGTTGACACCTTTGCCGTCGTCCCTATAAGCATTCAACTGGTCAAGCACACCCCCCCCCCCTCCAGCCCCCCGGCCATAGTGAAAGTGGCGCCGACTGGAGAAGAGAAGGGCCGAGCCTCCGGATGCTGGAAGCCAAGGCTCATTATAGAACTAAAGGTCGACAGCCTGGCCGTCATCTCTATAAGCATTCAATAGGTCAAGCACCCCCCCCTTCCGGCCCCCCGGCAAGAGTGAGAGTGGCGCCGGCTGGAGAAGAAAGGGCCCAAGCCTCTGGGTGCTGGAAGCCAAAGCTTATTATAGACCCGAAGTTTTAGAGCTTTGCCGTCATTTCTATAAGCATTCAACTGGTCAAGCACACTCCCCCCCTCCGGCCCTCCGGCAAAATTGAGTGGCGCCGGCTGGAGAAGAAAAGGCCTGAGCCTCCGGGGGCTGGAAGCCAGGGCTCATTATAGACCTGAAGTTTGACAGCTTTGCCGTCATCTCTATAAGCATTCAATAGGTCAAGCACACCCCCCCCCCCCCCGGCCCCCCGGCAAGAGTGAGTGTGGCGCCGGCTGGAGAAGAAAAGGCCTGAGCCTCTAGGCACTGGAAGCCAAAGCTCATTATAGACCCGAAGTTTGACAGCTTTGCCGTCATCTCTATAAGCATTCAACTGGTCAAGCACCCCCCCCCCACCCCGGCCCCCGGCAAGAGTGAGTGTGGCGCCGGCTGGAGAAGAAAAGGCCTGAGCCTCCGGGTGCTGGAAGCTAAGACTCATTATACACCTGAAGCTTGACAGCCTGGCCGTCCTCTCTATAAGCATTCAATAGGTCAAACACTCCCCTCCCCTCCCCCCCCCCCCCGGCAAGAGTGAGAGTGGCGCCGGCAAAAAGAGGAAAAGGCCCGAGCCTCCGGGTGCTGGAAGCTAAGGCTCATTATAGACCTGAAGGTTGGCAGCCTGGCCGTCCTCTCTATAAGCATCCAACCGGCCAAGCAACCCCCCCGCCCCCCGCCAAGAGTGAGAGTTGCGCCGGCAAAAAGAGGAAAAAGCCTGAGCCTCCGGGTGCTGGAAGCCAAGGCTCATTATAGAACTGAAGGTTGACAGCCTGACCTTCATCTCTAAAACCATTTAGGTGGCCAAGCGCCCCCTCCCCTTCCGGCCCTCCGGCAAGAGTGCGAGTGGCGCCGGCTGGAAGAGAAAAAGCCCGAGCTTCCGGGTGCTGGAAGCCAAGGCTGATTATGGAACTGAAGGTTGACAGCCTGGCCGTCATCTCTATAAGCATACAACTGGTCAAGCATCCCCCCCCCCCCGGCAAGAGTGAGAGTGGCGCAGGCTGGAGAAGAAAAGGCCCGAGTTTCCGGGTGCTGAAAGCCAAGGTTAATTATATACCTGAAGGTTTACAGCCTGGCCGTCATTTCTATAAGCATACGACTGGTTAAGCACGAAGGAGTGAGAGTGGCGCCGGCTGTATGATAAAAGGCCCGAGCTTCCGGGTGCTGGAAGCCAAGGCTCATTATAGAACTGAACGTTGACAGCCTGGCCGTCATCTCTATAAGCATTCAACTGGTCAAGTACCCCCCTCCTGGCCCCCCGGCAAGAGTGTATGTGGCGACGGCCGGAGAAGAAAAGGTCTGAGCCGGTGGGAAAATGCGGGAGAAGACGACGAATGGACGGTAAAAAAGAGAAAAAGTTCCTCAGTTTTGGTGACGAGCAAGGACAGACCAAAATAATACGTATGGTTTCAAATTGCACTTCTTTCGCGCCTCTTTCTACACAAGCAGCGGCATTTTTTTAAGTTGCAAATTTTTATTTGGAAAACTGCGCACGATACACCGATGTTTTCTATGTGGGTGGACAGTTCAGCAAGCAGGACATTATTTACCTGATAGAGCTCATTAATTTTACGATTATGTGGTCAAGATTACCTAGCCAACTTATTATAATTGATTTCATGCGGCAAGATGATATACGAAACTGAAGGATATACACATCGAATGTAACAGCAGTTTTTAAGTTTTCTTAATTGGCATAAAATATCGATCGTGAAAATTACATATTTTCAAGCTCGCTGCACCCGATCTAAACATGAGTAAGCCTATACTGGGATAAAAAGGAAGTAAGCTGTCTTCTCGCACACCCCTTTCAGGGTCAGGGTATGCTGCCCAGTTCCGGGGCAGATTTCGATCACTGAATATGCAGAATGCTTACTCTTGGCAACGGTGGTATATTCCCACTGCAAAGCATAGCAACTTGATGCAGTTAGCAATGGAAAGAGGCTTTTAACGCAGCACTGTAGGTCCTGAAGTTTGCACATAGAGGAGAGTGAAACATTGGTAAAATATTCCTAAGTGCTCGAGCTCCGCAAATTTTGAGGAGGTAATTTTATTTCCGTTTGCAACCGTAAGTCTTCTGTATTTATAATGTTGCAATTTCGGGCTTGGGCAGCATACTATGCCCCTAAAAGGGGCTGCGCTTTAAGGCAGATCACACCATTTTCAGTCCTCTCGTGTTCAAAGCCTTAGTCGGCATTCGAGCGTTGCATATTCATAAAAAGATGTCGCTGCGCGTAGTATCATCACCGAAATCACGGTGACAGCTTCTACGTCATAAAATATGCGAACGGCGTCTGTGTTTGCTGCATTAAAAATGTGAGCGGAGCCATACCTAAACTGTCAAATGCGGGAAAGCCAACTCAACGGGTTTTCAAAGGCGTATCACGAGCTTTCAACTGCGACGTTGCCGCACATTGCCGCTAAACAAAATTTAAGTGTTGGGCTCACCTTCTATGTTTACTACCTCTAGCTTCAAAAGATAATCTTGGCCCTAAAATCACGTAAAAAAAGTTTTTAGTTACTCTTCGATAGACAGACTTCTAAATATTGAACACTATTACTTATACATTCTTCGCCTTCCTGCACAATCCACCTGCACACAGCGCACCGACGCATCTTGAACAGTTTTTAAAATAAAAGTTTGTAAACGTTAAAAAAAAACACCCAATAATATACCAGCTCTTGGGTCTTGAAACAGTCATCAACACATTAAAACTAGTAAAGATGTACGTATTCATTAGAATTCTTATCGCCAAAACGAAGCTATGCCCGTCACTTTCGCCTGCTTCGTTGAAGCAATGCCTTCTTACTCGAAAATTTTCCAACCACATTTGAGACAGTGCAATTCCATAGGATTGAGTGTTGTTTTACCTTATTTTTCCTCCGCTTCCTTATTTCTTTTTTTCCTGTGTGGTTATGAAAATATAATAAACATAGTGGTCTTAGACATGCAAAAACTGAACATATTCGTGTGCATATTTTCTGGTCTCAGGGTCCGCCTCTTCGAAAACAGAGGTACTTTAGCATAAAGGCGACTCTTTGGGTCAGTGCTCGCGCATCCAAGAAGTGTTATTTACTCTTCCGTCTACCTCCAAAAAGGCATGGCTACTTTCTCAGAAGCCAGTTGGAGTCTTGCGTATTTTATATGTTCAGAAGGCCTGGAACTGGTCGGGGATAGGTAAGGAGTGGTTGCTCTCAAAAGGCATGTTCCACATGTTCTCTCTTCCGTGCGTGTGTTTCTTCAATGAAAGCAGATTAAAGGTTTTGGCTCATGTTTTTCAAAACGATATTGACTTTCAGTACGCTTTTTGCTAATAACCGAGTTGCTGGCAGAGTCTGCACTATTCTGTGGAGACAAACATACCCTATTCAAATGCTCCGGGTCGTAATTATTTGCTGAAATAACCGCTTGCGGCGCTCAATCCGCTGTCTCCGAGCGCCTGACTACGGCGCTGCCACTGCCCCCCCCCCCCCCTCCTGTTTTCGGGGAGACATGCTAAATGTCTTTTATCCGGAGAGGACCCCATCGGAAGGCTGATCTATCAATATAACCAAGACAATCTACAACAGTGGTGGCGCTTAGAAAGCTGCAGGACTGTAAATGCGAAAATGACATACTTCACGAAGTTAGGAACTCGACTCAGGCACATACAATAATAAGAATGAGCCCGTAGTGCGCTCCTGAGGCGTTTCTAAACAGATGTGGCCACGTGGCGTGTCCCTTTATTTATGAAAAAGAGTCGAGAAGCGCAGCGATGCTTAATGGCAGGTAAACATTTTCGGTAACCGAGATAAAATCTAATGAGGCTCGTATTGTTTGTGAGTAGCGATTAAACCTTATCGCGATGTGATTGGTCGTTTCAACAATTTGATGTCACAAGGAAGGTTATGTCTTCAAGGTTAGAGCTCATACATTTCTATGATTAACTTTTCCTCATTACCTGCAAGCATCTATTGCGGCGCGAGCGTGGTACACACAAACTCTTATCCACGAATAAAAAATCAAGCTTCCGGACTGTGCGCAGCGGCGGTACGGTTTCTAGCGGCGCCGTCGCATGCACACTGGTTGTGACTCATCAGCTCTCCCGTGGCCTGTTGCGTCCGTAACGGTTAGCGTCAGAACGAAATGACACTTTGAAAAATACGGTGCCAGGTCCGCCCGCGTACGGAAGGACATAAATGTGCTGACACTAAGGAAGCGGATACGGAGAAAGTGCACACGGAAAGGAGAAAAATGTACCCGTATAGCGCATTTCGTGAATTAGATACTCGGCGGGTAAATGCAGCAATACGAAATGAGGGGTCAAATACGCATTAGGCCGCCTGGCGGTGATGAGCCAAGAACATGCAAAAGAAAAACATTGAGAACTTAGCGAAAATATATTCGGCACTGAGCAAATTTATGCTAGGGCAGGGATTATATCCCTATTTTACTGCAGCCTGTTCATGGGCTGCCTTCTCTACCACGTGTCTTTTTTTTTTCAGGCATCGTGCACAAACCCTCACGTCAGAGACGCGACTACGAATGCCTACGGCGAAGGCAGGGAAGAGCATAACTATAACTCAGATTTATCGTTTGTCTTGCAACTACATTTTGACGTACTAGACCGGTTTAAAGTCTAATACAAGGGCTACTACAAAAAGTGTGGTGGGGCAGCCAAAAAAGAATGTAAACCAATCGGCCCCTGCCTGTGCCACTAAGTATAACAGGCTTAACACAAGGGCTACTACAAAGAGTATGGTGGAGCTGCCATAAAAAAACGTTAACCAATAAGCTCCTGCAGTAAGATAAGAGATATCTAACACCGATATTCGCAACCATGTTTACTTGCCATCGGCAGTGCCGCTAACAGCAAATTAGGGCCCCCGCCGCCGTAAACGTCAGTTTTCATAAGGCAAGTATACCATTTACAAATATTTCAAATGGTAACAAAGAGTACTAATCCTTACAAGTCGTAATGACTAATCGCAGGAAAAAATTATGCTGGTGTGTGAACATTGTTCCAACGAGAAAAATTATATATCCAGCTTGGCTTCCTTTTAACACTAAAGCATAAGTTCATTCTAGGTGACAAACTCCACCTATGAGAGGAAATATGAGCACAGTACATCGCCACCATCGGGTCTGGACTCGCTTTCCCACGAAATGAAAATACTAATTACTGACGTCGGCACTTTTCGGGTGTGTGCGGAGATATGTGAGAGTTACTGCGCCATTTCCTTTCCTAACATTACTGCCTGAGGCGCAGCAGTTTTCTACTCGTTTCTACCAATAATGAGCAAAATATAGCGGAAAATGGGAATATTATTATTGGTATGCGACTGTAGCCCCACTCTTTAGACTTCGATGACATTTACGTGCGCGTTTTAATCATGTACGGTGCACGGATTGTTCGCACCGTTGCAGTTATTTAGGTCCGGAGCAGGCACAAGCTTCTCGTGCATTGAGGCATTGCGCAAAAAAATCGGCTTTGTTTTTTTTTCTCTTCGCTGCGCTGCCAACCATGTAAAGGGCTGTCAATATATATGTCCGCAGTAGATATCAGAAACTAGAACTATACGGGTGCATGTCAAAAAAAGCAGTCCTCAAGGCGCCTCGTTTCCGCTTATATCTCAAGCAATCGCTTATGTCGAATATTGCTTGTTTCGACTATTTGTTGTCTCGGACGTTTGGTGTGTGTTGAAACGGTCTCGAGGAGGAAGATGTAAGATAAAGCAAATAAAATTTTAAAGCTTTCTGCATTGTCTCCAACAATTGTCTTAGTCGCATATGTTTCTCAGGTTCACTCGTGCCGTTTCTTTTCTTTATACCTCGATGCGCACAGAGAAATGATGCATTGACTTGAGTAAGCTTCCTTCACAATTCTTCATTTGATATCTCTAAGATATAAACAGTGCGCAGAACAAAACAAACAGCACGAACAGACGTCTATAGTGACATTTAAAGGACCTGAGTTCTCTCTAGCCACGCCCTGCTCAGCAATAATCCAGCGCTTTTTATTTTGGCGAAACGTTGATCTGATATGACCTTTCCTTGTCGCCTAGTACAGAAGCGTTCCAATATTCTCGTTTCGCGTTAGTTTAAAAACTTGCACCTTGACTGTCTTACGACGAAAAAGACTAAAGGTATTTGGTACCGATTCCATTTAATCTCACCTCTTTTAACATTTCATAGACGGAAGTATTGAATTGTTTCTTCAATGCATATGTGGCGTTCGCGAATGTATAACTGAAATTTTCAGTATCACGACTACTTACGGCCGAAGTAAACTCTGACTGAGCTTTACATGCTTGTTTTTGTCTGAAGGTTTTTCTTGAGAACAAGGAACGCTGTTCTCAATGTGAATTTCAGGTGTGAAAGATAAGCCGACTCCGGTGAATGCAATGATACCCGTAACTCCATTCGGAATTGTCATTTTCCTGTGCGGTAAGTTATCTGCATTCCTCGCTGAATGTAAAAAAGGCAGTGTGTTGAATAGCTCCAGTGCTATGGATGTCGCGCTGAAAGGCTACTGCGAAGGTTGACTTGTGTCATCTGTCGAATGCCTTTCACCGGAACAGCGTCATTTGAAGCACGAGTAAAGTATGGGAAACTTTACCTGGTATAAAAAACGCCTATTCCAGTTAATGCTGAGCCGTACTAAAATAGAATCCCGACATACTTGGAGGCCCGTACTTTTAGCAGTCGGCCTTAACTTTATCAAAAATATCAGGGCAATGCTGCATCCTGCTTCTCGAATGTCCTACAAGGAGGAAAACAGAAGCGTGATCTTTGTGAGATGCTTCTAGAAGGACAATAATAAAAAAAGTCATATTTCTGTTTATCGAAGTAGACACAAACCATACGATTCACTAAGCGTATCCAGTTGCCTTTCTATATTTTACTAGTAAAGAAAATTATATCAAAATCTCTCATGCCTTTTTTTATTGTGCAGAAGAGCCCTCTCTGCGACACATGTATAGGCACTCAGAAACGCACATTTCTAAGCAGGTAGCGTAATCCGTTCTCACTTCCTACGAGGAGGCTCGGTCATTACTTGTGAGTGCTAGTAAGTGGAAGAAACGATCGATTTTTCACTTTCACTACCATTATTGCTTACTTGCAGGCCATCAGTATTTAAATCTAAATTTTTCTACCAATCGTAATTGTCAGCATCCGGCTGGATCTTTGCGAAATTAGAATATTCTCATAAGCTTGTGAAACAACGCACTGTTTAAGTATGGGCACCGCTATGCTCGATCACAGCGCTCTTTTAACGTGTAGCTGATCTGAAGGAAAATACATGCGCTGTCTTTGATTCTATCAGAAATGAAACAACCTTTATCGTTTGCAATATTGGCATCAGTTGCAATATTGGCATTCAGATGCGACATCCGCATCCCCTAACAATAGTGTGACTCTGTTTCTGGATATAACCACTGTCTTAAGGAGCATTAGGTGGATGCCTACCGAACATATTTGTGTAACACTTCGTCTCC
This sequence comes from Amblyomma americanum, assembly GCA_030143305.2. Lineage (NCBI taxonomy): Eukaryota > Metazoa > Arthropoda > Arachnida > Ixodida > Ixodidae > Amblyomma > Amblyomma americanum. Next base: position 189,536 of record JARKHS020001024.1, read on the forward strand.
AATCGGTGCTCTTACTCTTCAAAAGCCAGAACATTTTCCGGATGTTCGTAGCAGCTTTGTCTTTTAGACATCTGAGGTTATGCGAACCCTGTGTTGGAAGTTACTCTTGACGCATAATTCCACGGATATTTGCAGCGGCTGTGATTACTTGCTGCAAGCCAGGTTCAGGATTAGCCTTATTTTGAGGATATCCTGTCACATGGAAGTTTCTTTTTCCAGCATCTCAAGCACTGGTCGGCTTTTCTACAACTGAAGGTAAGAAAGCTGATATTCACATCATATATATGATATTTTCCTGCTTGGTGCAATTTCTCTGCCGCGAAATCCCACAAGGTTCATGTTACAGTACCTGGCGAACGTACCCTTATTCCTTCGCCCTGGATAAAAATTTTAACTGAGCCAGATAGATGTGTATCCAAGCAATAAACCTTAAATGCTTCAAGAAATCCTATTGCGAATTCTTCTTGCACTGTAAAAGAAAATAACAAAATGTCAAGGTTGCTTTAGCGGTTAGCGCGTACGACAAAGCGCGTTTAAAATTTGTTGAACTAGCAGTCCAACACCTGTCCAAGTGTACAAGTATTTCCAACCCTTACCGTTAATACATAGGAAACGTCCCTTTTACACGGCAACACTGCGTGAAAGCCGCGTAGATGGTGGGAATTCGGCTTAAAGTTCCCTTAATCATTTTTTCGGCAGCGAGCAGAAGGTGCCATCGCCAAAGAGAGAGCAGTGCGCATCACCGGAGTGCCTGTTAGCATACCTGAAGTTGTCTAAATTTTTAACCTTGGCGTGCCCAAATTTTTTTCTTTTGTTTCTGCAGTGACCCACCGTTTCACAAAGCGGCACACACAAAAAAAGATGGTGCATGTTCCGGCTTTGCAAGTGAAACAGTAGTGTTAGCGGACTGTTGAATAAAGGCAGCGGTGGTTTTTAGTGCGGTAGCATTGCCAGGCGCATTCACGATACGTCCCTGAAGTCTGCTTTGTGCCAGGAGGCCCACTTGCACACCGGGTTGTGGGCAATCTGCCAGGTGTGACAGGCCTTCGCCTGGGTGAAGGCTGCACCTGGGCGAAGGTCTTCAAGGTAAATGCCTTCAGGGTAAAGGCCTTTAGGCCAAACGCCTATGTGGTAAAGGCCTTTAGGCGAAATGACTTTAGGTAAAAGGTTTTAGGGTAAATGCCTTAAGGACGAAGGTCTTCATGGTAGATGTCCACCGGGTAAAGAAAGGCCTTTAGGTCAAATGCCTTTAGCACTTAAGTACCTTAATCGCCCACCGTAACTAGTGCTATCGCACGATATTCCGCGTTGAGCCATGCCAAACCGTCTGCTATTTTTTTTTTAACTTGTCCGAAGGAGCCAAATTTAAACATCAGATCCGTGAAATGTTTCAGCTTGGAACTTACAGGTCGGGTCTTGTTTATCTTGCGCCCCTATTTTAATCCTCAATAATAGGCCAACCGGCCGGACTCTCCACGAGAACGAAATTGCGTACTGAGCCCAAAAGAAACTTTGAGCCGAGTGCTTCTCTGAAATCGTGACTTATCTGTGAACTCCAAGGTAATTTTCCTGGGCTCAGCAGCAGAGCGCGGCGGCACTTAGGTATGCCGGCCAGAGCTTAGAAAGGTTTAAATTGGTACATAACCACACGCCAAACTTTTGAGGAGCTGCCATAAAGAATAAAGAGCATCCTTCTTAAAGGTGGATGGTGCGGCGCACCTTAAAAACTGTACGAAGAGACCGATTCAGAAAAAAATGGGTGCTGGCGATATAACGAAAGACAAAAGTTAAAATTCGAAACATCCGGCGAACGCAGTGTGGATGCGTAGTCAAAAACCAAACAGAAAAACGTCGCGAACAGCACATCGACAGATTGAAACAACAGTGTACTTAATGATTACACTCGGCACCAAACACAAACCGTGTTTTGGACATGGCACCTTTGCAGGTTTTTCAAGGGCACTGAGTAATATAGAAATAAACGAAGCATAAGTATACTTTGCGGCTGCCCTGAAATATTGCAAAAAGAAGGCCCTAGCCTGCACCGCATAAACACAACAGGCATAATCCGAACTAAACATAAAAGAATCCACCTAAGGGTGCGAATCATTGAATACTGTGGTGAATAGAATTGAGGAAAGAAATGACAGATGAAGGTTTGTAAAAGCGTTCCGGTGCCCCGATATGTCGTTGTTGCAGTGCAACGTTCTCACACACGAACCCAAAATATTGCCGTATAAGACGGTTGTCGTTTACAGATCCGTGAAAGCTTGCCGCTCTACACCTAGCAGAATTGGTAATACGCTCGCTTTCATCTATTTACGCTTTGCTTCTCTAGGTGGTCTAAGTTGTGTACAGTTTACTCCATGCGATGGTTTCACGCGGGTTGCTGATGACAGGGGTAATTAGCGTCTAAATTTATTTTGTAACAGCTCTCGAAAGCGTTTGTCTCAGTTTACAGGAATACCAAAGGTATTTTAAGGACATCTGAACAGATTTCTGGGAACCCAGGGCTTTAAGTGTTAATCTGTTAGAAGTGCAAGTTGAAAGACTGCACAAAGCAACCAAAGGGCTAACTTCAAACTTATGTCGCACATTTCAGGGGGTCCTAAAAACAATACTACGTCCATCTAGAATGACAAGTTAGCATCACGTCATAGCAATTTGTAATTCGTATCAAAAACACAGGATTTATTTTCGAGCAAGTTGCATAAAAGCGAAGAACAAACGATTATAGCCCTCGCCGATTGCGACAACTGCACGTGGAGACGTGGATTCATCGTCGGCCATGATTGGTTCGTCGCTTTCCTATACAACACTATATGGCAGCCAAAGGGGATGTTATATCGAAATGCAAGGTGATCAAAATTACGCTTTGCATATTTCTTGAAATTAGACACCTGAGCGGTACGTGAAATCCACGACTCCGAACAGGCTGTGAGGCAAGGACTATACAAAGTGAGAGGATAACTCTCACCACCTGGCCGCTATTCAACTAACGTAAATTAATGAACTTTCTAACCACTGCGGCTAGCATGAACGCTAATATTATAAATGTAGAGAATGTAGCATTTTTAGGCTACTATATTTGGCAGAATTCTCCCATGGCGCGCGTCTTTTTGATATTTGTTCCCAATGTTTCCACTCATTTCTAGTAATTACGCATGCAAGATGGTGGCAGGTGACGTGAAACACCTCCCAGATGTGACGCAGCTGTTTGTTCGGGCGTTCCTTTCATCTCAATAGGCGAAAGGGAAAGAGTAACAGCTGTCAGTTTCACCGGTCGCTCTCTACGCCATTGGCAGACGAAACGGCACGTCACGTTGGGAGGAGTTTCGCTCGTGCCAGGGGCGGGGAGTAGGGGGCCTTCTTCTTCTTCTCCGTCATCTTAAGGCATGGCACATACCCACATGCGAGGATTGGGGCCTCCTACACTGGTGGAAAATAAAGTTCATTGTCTTTCGCGCCTATCGTCCCCGCCTTGCAAGCAGAATTGCGCTGATCGAGCTGCAAAATTGTACGTGAATATCTCTGAACATGCTTGCTCTCTAGAGAATTCTACCAAATGGAGTAGTCTATAAATGCAACCGCCTCAATGGTTTAATATAAATATTCACACCAGCCGCAGTGGCTAATGTATTTTAGCTAACAATAGCTGCAAGGCGGCGGTGGCAATTGTCATCTCACTATGTTCCCTTGGCCGGATAACTTGTTTAGAGAGGTGGATTTCACGTTCCACTCAGGCGCCAAACTTCAACAACTCTGCAGAGCTTAATTCAGATCACCGTCTTTAAAGAAACCAACGTGGTGGGCGCAGCCAGGAATGGGAGGAGTCTCACAGTCAAACCGACAGGTCGTAACAATCCAACAGGTCATAACGAGCATGTAAATACTGCTCGGTTTGTGGGTTTCTTAATATGGGAGTAATATGGGGAATTTCATCTGACATTTTGTCAGCAACGCAGCCGCCATTAAGTACATAAAACAAAGCTCTTTGGCAGAGATCCCAAGGCATAGTCTATCGAAATGGAACGTAACGCCGTTCTTAGTTGAGTATTTCTTTTTCGCCCTCTGCTTTAAAAAAAATCACAATATATATATATATATATATATATATATATATATATATATATATATATATATATATATATATATATATATATATATATATATATATATATATATATATACGCACGCTTTCAAATTGTGTTAACCCCCAAGAAGCCCCTTTCCACATATACAGGTGTATTTACCTGCTCGTAGGTCTTGGGGTATTCATCATCAAAGTAAAAATCTGAATAATGTGTACGAAATTACTTTAACTACGCTCGTGCTTACAAAGCTATGACCGGCACTTTTTCTAGCGTTCGTTGCGCGGTGCCCTCTCGCGCGAAACTTTCCTGATTTCCGCTCAGATAATAAAGTTGCACTGAATAAGTTATTCAGTTGCCTTATTACTGCCTTATTTAATTATTATTTTTTTTGCAGTGTGTCGTTTACGCAAATATACTTAATGATGTAGTCGATATTCAAAAATACCGCATATAGTACTACATATTTTTTCTTTTTTTACTTTCAGGGTCCAACTCATCGGGAGGAGAGGAAGTTTTCACTGATGAATCCTGCGGCCCTTCCAGTAAGTGCTCGTGCACCGAGAAGATCTTGTCTTCTCTTCTTGCTACCTGCGAAGAAGTTGATCATTACCCTTTCAGAATCCAGCCGCAATAATAAATCTTTTACGCTTCAAGTACGCATAGAATTTGTCCGGAATAAGGAAAAGGGTAGCGATCGCTTTCAAGAAGCGTGTTCCACACGGACCTCCCTCTCATGTGTGTTAACTGATATGATTTCAGTTTTTTACGCATATTTTACAAAATGGCGATGACTGGTGTTTCGATTTTCGCTAATACACGTTTACTGGTGGCTTGTTCACAATTTTGTGGGGGTAAATTCATATTTTAATGCTGAGGCTTGAGGTGCTAGACCGTGATTATTTGCAGAATCGGCCGCTTGCGCTATGCCCACCATATCTGGGGTACCATTTCAAGTGGTGGGTCACTGCTGCTTTCCTGCGTAGGTGTGAAGTGTCTTTGCTTAAGACGTAGCAACGTTGCGTGACAAGAACACACACAAGACAGGATACAAGGCGCTGGTGTCGCGCTCGCCTTGTATCCTGTCATGTGTGTGTTCTTGTAGATGGAGATCACTGCAAGAGGCTTTCTATTGCCGTGTGATTCATCCGGCTTATGTGCAAAATTCGTGAGATTACATGTATGTACTTCTTACAAACGCAGGGACTCCGTGGAGTCTGCTCTCTTTTTCCGTGTGTTTCTTTACGCTGGAATGTCTCATAATTATACCAACAACAAGCAAGCCCAGCTCTCTACGCTTAGCCATATTCTTACTGACGTGATTCTTCAGATAATGAGTACAGTGATTCGTCGACGTTTTTTTCTCTCTCATCACTAGATGACAACAGCAGTTGCATTATACAAGCACTCAATACGACGGGACACCCGGTACGTTACATTTTTTCAGTTTCAAGTGCACAGTAACAACCTTATATAATGTATACCACCACAGTTTCTTGTCCATTAGCACCAGCTGTAACTGTAAAAATGAAGTTTTCAGCACTCCACTGATACGAAATGTCTGAAGCGCTTAAAATGAAACGTTATCTTCGGGTTTCTATATAATCCGTATTGCTGTCGTTGCAATCGAACGTCGTAAATTCAAGACAGTTTTGAGCTCATGAGCAGCCGCCAAGAAAAAAAAACTGAATAGGCTCCTAATGGTGTTTCACTGACTCTCAACAAGGAGGAACGTCGGGCTTGTTGGTGTTGTATTTTACACAGAGACAGCGCGGAAGGACAGGACAATGAAAGACCATGCAGGACGAGCGCTAATTGACAAAAGAAGGTTCTATTCCAAGATCACACTCGAAGAAACACAATGCGCATGCTCTGCCACACGGCAAAACAGGTACACGGAGAGATTGTGATTACAAAAGGTTGTTCATGAAAAAACTAAATCAGGCACTCAGAACAACGTAAAGATAATCCCCAGAATGCCCTACCGCCAACCGCCGAGAAAGGCGAACAATTTCATCTTGAATTTTACAACCGAAGTTCTTTTCGCAGGTGAGCAAGTGACGTATCACTAACGCAGGTGTCCTTCCCAAACTTGTGAAGAAGCCACGCCTCACGTTTTTTTGCCAACTTGTCTTTTGATAGAATGAGAGCCTTGTTATTCCACAACAAAGGATGGCAACCGCAGTCCTCGCAGTGCACTGGCAGAGGCTTGTCATTTAAACCCCTGGAGTGAATTATCACGTTCGTTTGACCGATCATTTGGGCACCGACTCGTTTTTCAAATGTAAAGGCGCCCGAACCTTAGAAGCATTTCATAAACCACACCCAATGCCCACTGAACAAACCTGTTACTATGTTTGATATTACAAACTGTTTTCTGGCGAAACTACTCCTGGCAACAGCACAAAGAATTGAAAGCTTGCGAGGTGAAGTAAAAGCCACATCTGCCCCGCACCTTACTGCTACTCTTTTCAAAATTTGTGATATGTTCCGGACGTAGGGCAGTCTTTCGTATTTCTGATTCTGCTTTTCTTTCTGAACTCTGTGGAGTTTGTTCGTGTTTCTTTTCGGAGCAATTTCGTCACCAGGCTTTCTGCCACAGCAGTAAGAACCGAGGTAGGAATGCATCATTCAAAATAGATGCCACAACTTGAGCCCAGTCTGCGACAACAATAATTAAAATACGCTGCTCTTCACGACACCGAAGCGATTTCATGTTATACGTGTTTAAAATGTGAACAAAATGACAACAGGGCCTGTCTAGTATGTAGTCAAAATGAAATACAAAATTATGCTTCCGTACTGGGGATATGCGCAAATACTGCCCCTTCACTTCTGCCGGTGAAAGTACATCGGAAGGAAAAGTGGCTTATCGATGCGGCCTTTGTAAATCCGACGACCACGATATAACATCTCCAAGCTGTCCGACAAAACAAAAGGCGACACAAAAGGCTCGTCGTCGAATGACTAAGCATTGGCCAATACATGACCGTATAACTTTGTCAGACATCCAATCGGTTCGCAGCTGTCCAGTGGGATGACCATGAGTGGCCGGAGCTCCCTGAGCATACTTCGCATGATCCTTCAGCTCAGCAGCCTTCTAACGATACTGTACGAAATGAACGCCTCCGAAAACAGCCAACAGAGCAGCGCAGTGTGCCGGAACTACCGCAGGACGATATGGCCGAAGTCCACGAACAAATCGCACGTCTTTTAGCGAAGGTCACCAAGCCCCGGCAACACCGTGAACTGCTCGCTCGACGTAGACGGGCAGCGGAATCATCGCCACATCTGTCAATGACGCCGCAACATCGCTTTCCTGCCGCACACCAGTGTCATTTCCTGTCGCCTCTTCCCAGATTACCGCAATGCCACATGATAACTCTGCGACTTCTTTGCTCCGGTTTATGGTCAACCAGTTGTTCAACCTGACGTCCGTGATTCTACAGCGCTTGGGCTAGTAACTAGGAATGGCAAGCCCCAGTCGTGCTGGTGTGCTGCAGTGGAACTGCAGGGGCATTTCCACGAAGGTGGGAGAGCTCAATACCCGACTACAAATTCACAAGCTCCAGGTATGGGCCATGTTGCTACAGGAAACGAACGCCTTGCCATCGATTCCAGGCTTCAGTGCCTACATGTCTCCGTCAATGTTAGACCGTCGTGTACAAACTGCTTCTCCCCCGGGAAAGGCGGCGGTGTATGTGGACTGAAGTTTTCCGCATGTACGCCTTGCTCTCAAAAACTGGTGCACGTAGTTTCAAGAGGTAGTGGCAGTTTAAGAACGGAACTGCTGCGGTCGTTTCATTTTACTTTAGACCAGCCGGTGGTGCTTTCTCCCGTATTAATCATGGCTGGTTAACAAGTGTCCGTCGGCAGTATCCCTTGTGTCCGATTTTAGTCGGAGGCGACTTTAACGCCCCTCACCAGGACTGGGGGTACCCCACTTCGAGCCCTCGTGGCAGGCGTGAGCGGGACGCCTTCACGGATGTCCAATTTGTGCTTCTCAACCATCCTGGGACAGCAACACGGCCAGTGCGTCAAACTCGCAGTGCTTCCTATGCTCCAGACTTGACGTGGTGGCCGGGTCCGAGTGCTCCCTCCTGGCGCATTGAGCCAGAGTGCTGGGGAAGTGCTCATTCCCCTATCATCATCGGCCTTCACACCTCACATTTACGACGTTTACGCTACAAAGGTTCTGTGATCAACTGGGACAGTTTTCGCTCCTGTATGGACAATCTCTCCACAGACTCTTCGCCAATCCTTGTTGAGCGCATACAAACAACGATCAGCAGTGCTACAACAACCACTTAGACTGATGTTGGTCGACCGGCACCAGACCTCGGCCTTCTTAACTTGTGGGCGGCACGCCATCGAGCAGAGCTGGCTGCTACGCGAGACCCTTCTTCGTCGCAGGCACGTACGCGATTGTACTACCTTACAGATAAAGCCCGAAAATATGAACGCGACCTCTCTCGACGGCAGTGGCATGCGTGGTGCGAACAATTTTCTGCAAAATCCTCGAATCCCTCTCTCTGGCGAACATTCCGTACAATGAAACGCGGTCGCCATTCGATTGACGCAGCTGCAACCGCATGCTTCGCGGCTAACTTGTCGCCAGGTGATTTCGCCAAAGAAGCAACGCGAAAGTTTTTCCCAAAATATGATGCTGTGCCTTCTTCAGCCGCTAGTTTAAATATGGCAGCCATTCCAGCGCATGTATATCAAATGCCGTCTGATGTCGACGTAGGTGAAATTGCGTGTCCATTCTCTATGCCTGAGTTGATGGCTGCAATATATGATGCGACACGGAAAACAGCGCCCGGCCCGGACAATATTCGGTACAAGGTGTACAAGAACCTGAGTAGTGCTACACTCCCTCAACTACTATACACCATCAACAAAGTATGGTTGCATGGCGTAGTGCCTGACAGCTGCAAAATCCGCGGTCGTGATTCCTATCCCGAAGCCAGGAAAGCCTCCGACGGACCTTGCCAACTTGCGACCAATCTTCTTAACTCCTACGCTGTGCAAGCTGGTGGAGAAAATGCTAGCCACACGATTGTCATGGTGACTAGAGCAGCACGGTTTTTATCATCCAGCACAAATCGGCTTTCGTCCATATATTGGTACAGAGGACGGGTTGGCGGTCTTGGCATCTGCAGTTTTTTCATCTACCCGCAGCCGCAATGTGCGTACTGTTTTAGCAAAGGACGTTGAAAAGGCATATGACAACATCAGTCATGCAGCCATTCTGAACTGCATTGACATGCTTAATCTCCCTCTGAGAGTGCGTAGTTTTGTCGCATCATTTTTTAAGGCAGAAAATTTGCAATACGCCTCAGCGGCGAAGCGGTCGGTTCATTTGTTCTTCTCTGCGGCGTGCCCCAGGTATCAGTACTGTCGCCGACGTTATTTAATATTGCTTTCATCCCACTGGCTTGGCGCTTACATGACATCTGTGACATAAAATTTCTTGAGTACGCTGACGACATCACGGTGTGGAGTACTCACCAAGATCTCCGTACTCAAGAGGCTGTCCTCCAATCTGCCTTCGATGTTACCTGTAATTACGCATCATCCATCGGTCTTCAGCTATCCGTGCATAAAACAACATACACGCCAGTCGCCAACCGCTGGGGACGCCGTAAACTTGCTGCAAGTCCAATCCGTCTTTGTCTATCAGGCACCCCACTACAGGAAAGTCCGAATGTAAAAATCCTTGTCTTAATGATTCATCAATCAGGATCAGCGACTGTATGGCTTTCTCAGGCAAAAAGGCAAGCTATTCAAACTTTGGGTTTCATTAGAAGGATTGTTCCTAAAACTGGTGGCGCAGGCTCGTTCGTTGCACGGCAATTGGTGAGGGCAGTTCTGCGGCCACGTATTGTTTATCAAGCCCAGTTTCAACATCTTAAAAGAGCCCAATGGGATCGCCTTGAAGCCGTGAATCGAGAGGCTATGAGGACCATTAGGTGCCTTCGACACATCACACCGGTCATAGCTTTACAAGAGAATGCGCAGCTCAATACCATTGATGAGCTGGTGCAGCAGCGCCATGAAGCGCGCAGCCTTAAAGCCAGTCTATCGCACTCCACGCATGCACTGAGGACTTATGCAACGTCGCACTCCATTCTTAAGCCGCCAACGCCAGTTCTTACCCATGAAAGTTTGTACAGCTCAGCGAAAAGGAGCCAACAGATAATCGCCGGCCAACATCTGCTAATTGGGCATCGTTGCTTCGGCAGAAATTTGAGAAACATGATGCTTGCCTGCCTGATGGATCCATTGTTTTTCTACGTAGGCGCAAGCATAAAATACTGCAAAGCAACAACAGCCATCTACTGTCCGTGCAGACCTGCCCTGAGTCAAACCTCTTGGTTTCAGCTTACTTTGTCTTTTTGTGCTGAGCTCGTTGCAGTTCAAGAAGCGCTCTGCTCCGTGGCCGACATTACTATGCTCCCTGCGGCCCGCATTGTCATGCGCACTGACGCCCTTCAAGTTGCCCGGTTGCTACGACGTGTTATCCGCTGTCCAACGATATGTCAGGACATCCACCGGCTCGCGGCACGCATCCCGCAGCCAGTACGTATTGAGTGGGTCCCGCAGGATCTGCTTACCTATCAAAGCCAGGCAGATTTAGCGACCCGCCTTGCGAATACAAACTCATCACCGCCTCGGCTCCTTCATTAGGACAATTTTACCCTCCTTTCATTAAGAAAGGAACTCCTCAGGTGCCGCACACGTGCTCTCATTACTCCGTGTTCGGTAACCCTCCCTCGCGGTCTTACCCGTGCAGAGGAGGTTGCGCTTAGGAGGATCCGGGTCGGGGTTGCCCTCACACCAGGCGTCACTCGGAAGTGGCCTCAGTACCGAGATTTGTTTCCTCGGCCAGGGTGTCTGATATGTAAACACGAGCTAGGACATTGAAGCCGACATAAATCACTTGCTGTGGGACAGCCCAGCTCTCAATCCTACAAGGATCCGGCACCTGATGGTAGCAGGTCTTTCACCAAGCAACCCTGCTTCATACATTGCCTGGACGCAGGAACGGTACCGTCGTTCTTTACTGCACTTCATCAAATGCGCTAACCTTTTTCCATTCACTTAATCTCTACTAAATCATTCATCACACCTTCACCCACCACTAATGGCATGGGGTAATATATTTCGCTTTAAAAAATACAAAATTATATCTTACATTGCAGTGAGTGATGCTGTGGAAGCTAAAGAGTACATTTTAAACTTATAAAAACGAATTAAAACACCTTCAGGACCTTGCCGGTGATAAAACTAACATCTTCCGTTAGTTGTAAAAAGACCAGGAAGTCGTCCACATAAATAAAACCTTTATCACGCGTTAATTAAAGAGCTTGTTTTTAGAAAGTGATCAAATTTCACTAAGAATTTTTTGCACAATACGGGCGCCACATAACAACTGATAATAATAATAATAATAATTGGTTTTCGGAGAAAGTAAATGGCGCAGTATCTGTCGCATATAAGCGGACACCTGAACCGCGCCGTGAGAAAAAAGAGAAGGGAGGGAAAGAAGAAAGGAAGAAAGAGGTGTCGTAGTGGAGGGCTCCGGAATAATTTCGACCACCTGGGGATATTTAACGTGCACTGACATCGCGAAGCACACGGGCGCCTTAGCGTTTTGCCTAGATAGAAACGCCGCCGCCGCGGTCGGGTTTGAACCTGGGAACTCCGGATCAGTATCCGAGCGCGCTAACCACTGAGCCACCACTGCGGGTCAACAAGAACTGAAGCAAATTTCGCTTGTTTGAAGGTAGAAGTTGTCATTAAAATTGATTATTGTAGAATTCAAGCAAAGAGTTAGTAACTCTAAAAAGCTTTACCGGAAAGCCACAAGCGTTCTTAAAGGTCACACTGCCCGAAATGTCAATGCTCTCGCGAACAGCAATGAGCATTTTTTCATGCGATGCTGAATAAAATATTTCAACGTCCACCGAAATGCTCCAGTTCTCCCGTACAGGTCTTTGCGAAGCACTTCAGCAACTTGGCATGCGTTGCTCACCCTGAAAGCATCTTCAAATTGTAGCTTGATGAGCTGAAGCTGGAAAACCTGCTGACTTCAGCTTGCCACGTTTCGCGCTCAGTAGACGCTACAGTAGTCGCTAGATCTGTAGACGCTTCTGAACAAAGAAAATACGTTTTACAGTATGCTAAACTACAGAAAAACGTCACGGTAGAAGTCAAAAGTGGAAACGCCGACAGACAAGTATGGACCGCGCTTCTGCGCTCAAAGTCTTCGGACGCATTACCTAGCGATAAGTAATGGTTGTTAATGCATATGCAAGTGATATTTGCTTTTTCGCTTGCACCTAAAGGCACCAAATATTTAAATTTCCGCTACTAAAAACGATAGAAGGAATTGAACGCGCAAGCGTGGTCCATGTTATTCTGTCCACGACTCTACGTCAACTGAGTAAGAGGGCAGATGGGGCCGATCATCGAAAACAACACGGTCAAAAAAAAGGTGGTGTCATTGAAGCGAGTATTACTGGTTAGCATCTTCAATGTTTAAGCAAAATTTGGTCATTTCCTCGGAGGATTTTTCTCCGACTGAGGAGAATTATAGAAAGCTACATAGCTTTTCTGTGCTTTCTTTGTGAGCTTTGTTTGGCTGTGCTTGGATAGTTGCTAATCTGTAATGTCTCCTTCACATAAAATGCACTCCACTTCAAGGAATTCAATTCATTGCCCTAAAGGTGCTGTTAATTCGTAAGAGCGGTGCAGACGTTTCAACGAGAAGGCTTCGTTTCATCGCGACTACAGAGGTAACCCGATAATGCTTACGACACGGTTTATATAGTTTCTGCTGCTCAAAAGTTTGGAGCCCACAAATGCAATGGATCGCCCTGTGTGACTTGCAAGCAGCGAGGGAGACGGTATAGTGTGAAATCGTGAACACGTGTGCGGCATTGTGGCGGTCTGTTTTGCTATTGAATGAACAAAGTATGTTCTTCCTCCACCTTACTGCAGCTCTATAAAAGCCTTCCCATGTATTATTCCTGTCACAAGAAGCCCTTAATCTTACTGCACGTTTATTTATATTGATTATTTATAACATTTTCAAAAGTAGCCGCTGCAACACGATCTGGCTCAAACCTCATTAGTATAGTGTTATTATCCGTCCCACTGCAGCATGCATACAAAAGTGCATGCTGTAGTTTTCAAACGTTTTTTGTGGCTTCACAAATGTTTTCTTTTTTGTAGCGCGTAACGGAATATCGATAGATTTTTTTGCTCTAAAGCTGAAACACTTGTGATCGCTGCTTAGAAAATGCGCCGTACTCAGCGCGCGGCCGTTGGTTCGACCCGGCCGCTTCCTTCGCATATCAAAGGAGAAGAACAGCGGAAACGCTGGTGTAATGAAATTGCCATGCGCAGTAAAGATCATCAAGTGGTCAACGTTAATGCGAAGCTGTCCTCTAAAGCGCCCGTAATGTTCAGTTCAGTTTAGCTTAGTTTAATTAATGGGGATTTAACGTCTCAAAGCGACTCAGGCTATGAGAGACGTCGTAGTGAAGGGCTCCCGAAATTTCAACCACCCGGGGTTCTTTAACGTGCGCTTACATTGCACAGCACACGGGCCTCTAGATTTTCGCCTCAATCGAAATTCGACCACCGCGGCCGGGCTCGAACCCTTGTCTTTCGGGCCAGCAGCCGAGCGCCATAAACACTTAACCATTGCGACGGCTCATGTCCGTGATGTTCATTCCCTGGGCTCTGGCACACAAAAATACATGAATGATTATTTAATTGAAATTATTTTTTTTTCTTTGGAGTGAACTGGGTGCTATTAAAAACATCCATCCTGTGCGCTATTTGACATTAAAACGGAAAATGAAAATAAAACACGGATGCTGGTAGTACGAATGCAAAATCTACGACTTTACGTCTGTTTATCGGTATTTCGCAGAAGCATGCTTGTGCCATCAGCCATCCTCTCTTTTTTTAACAGCTTAGCGTCGGCTGTGTCATGACGTGCAAGAATTCTACACAGCACTTACCGAACGGAACAGAATGCTTAGTAAGTGAACCTTTTCTTGCTTTTATCGAGAAGAATTCGTAAAGCTTTAAGTGTCGGGGATAAATAGAACAATTGAAATTCTGCAGCGACCCGAAGTTTTTCGATCGTGAGCTGAATTGTTAGATTGTCAATATAGCCGGGCTGCTGGCCTTTAGTGTGACTGGCGTGAGCCCTCGCCACATACTGTTGTGTGCAAGTTGTGCTGAGCGCGGCAAATTACATTATGCCCTTTCCAGAACATCGCAAGCCTCGTCAGTCTTCGCTGGTTCAGACACTGGTCCGCGCATGCGTTGCTATTTCACAATAAATTGCGCTCAGCAAGCGTTAGGCAGATATATCACGCTTCTGGCCGCTTCGGCAATCACGTCATTGCTTCTGATCCCTGTAATGTGTGGGGCATCCTCGCTTTCGCGTATCCCGAGCGACTGCCAAGACTTGATAAAGCACTAGGGCTTTCAACCGTAAACAAGAGGCGGGCCCTTGGCATGAGCACATGGAGTTCTTCCTACGTCACATGTCTATATATAGACTTATGACGCGAGCACCGTGACGCGAACATGTGACATGTGACGCGAACCGCGAACATTGTGTATACCTTGAAGAAGCGTAGCTTGTTGGGCCAGTTGGTGCATGGTATGTGGAAAACCAGCGAAAAGGACGCATTCACAAGGAGGAGAAGTACACAGGACAACGCTGGACAACGTTGTCCTGTGTACTTCTCCTCCTTGTGAATGCGTCCTTTTCGCTGGTTTTCCACATACATATTGTGTATACCCAACCTTTGCGGTTCCTCAGAACACAAAGAAGTGAGTGCAGCAATCTAATGGCTCTTGCGGCGGCCGCTGGATAAATCAGAGACTTGCTGTTTCGCGGAGCGGAAGGCTGACACAAATACATCTACTGCGTCTTCTTTCTACAAAAACGCACCAATTGCGAAGCTCGCTTGGATCTCCCCTCACAAAAATTTCTTAAACGCGCTATAGACTGTTCATAGAGTTCTCTCTACAAAGTCCATGGACACTCTATAGAAAAACCTTAGAGAATAGCCTATAGATAATACAAATCCTATAAACAGTCTATAGACTTTATCTTAGTCTATAGATTTCTGTCTACGGATTTATAGCCATACACTTTTATTGGGCTTTTGTCTATACACTATAAATATACAAAAATAAATATCTATAGGAAGGCAATAGTGTCTATGAGAAGTCTATAGACTGTTTACAGACCATTTTCTAAGGGTCGTGGCCATAAATGTACCGGATGTTTTTCGGAACACTGAATAACTTTTCAAAAATAGGCTCATTGAGGTAAAAATATGTCTTTTGCGGCACAGTGTTACCAGTGCTGGCGGACACCAGAAAACCGGTGAATTATATTAGCAAGTAAGCTGGCTAGCTAGGTTATATAATCTAATTTATAACTATTACAGTTAGCCACCTTTGCAATTAGAGATTTGTAACCGGTTGTTAGTATTACCGATATCGTTGTTTAGATTTTGGAAAACATCATTATCGTCGGTGCTGTGGCAGAACAAATTTGGGCTGCACTATGCCAAAATACATGAGTTTTCGATACGCATGCAGGCAAAGCAACCCCTCCAATGCGTGTAACTAGCCACAATAGACAAATTTGTCGAGCTACAGCGCTAATGGTAATCGCGTTTTCGAAAATAAGAAACTGATATGACTATTACTAACGCCCGACTACAAACCTTGAAGTACAACCAGGAGCTTAACTTTAGTAGTTAACTACGAAAGTAGTTAGCCAGCTTACTAGTTAAGATGATTCATCGGTTTTATGGTGCCCGCCAGCACTGCTACTAATAAGCCGCAAAAGGGATATTTTTGCCTCAAACTGCCAATTTTTGAAAATTGCTTAGCCTTCCCTGAAACACATGTAGTACACCCTTCAGAGCGCTTACTCTATCACCCGCACGACCACCTTAAGTAGCCTGATATTAAAACAGGTTTGGAAGCTTTGTTGCTACTATTGTGTTTTTTGAGGAACAATAGCCGAGGAACTTAGCAATGTAGGCCTCTCTGTGACTTGTTGGTCTGAAATAACTTTTAAAATTTGTAGTAACCAGCCAGTGCCCACAGCCACGTTTCGTACACGACGCGAAACATCGCTGCCACTATTCTTACGGTCTTTACGCAGTAGCTTACGCAGAAGTGCGTCCCTGTTAATACCCTGTTTTCTGTACCTTCCAGAGCCTTTCAAAAGCAGCAGCAAATGCTATGCAGAGCAACGTCAACTACACTTGCCCGGTCGGCTTATGCTCTAACGGCGAATGCCAGCACAATGGCCTTGCAATTGGCTGTTGGCATGATACGCCACCGCCAAATTCTACAAGTGTAACCACAAAGGCTCCTACGACCACAGCTACATCTGCAGGCACTATGTGATCTCTGAAGCCACATCCAATTTAAATTGGGCACGGAAGCCTTTTACTTGTTTTTATCGCATAAATATGCTAACAGCATACATGCCATCGCAGTCATGTTTTGTGCACCTTTATTATACCTTTACGTAACGTATTTGGGGGAAGTATCCACGTTTCCGTGACTACGCAAAAATGAGCCTATGGTTGGAGCGGCACCGCTGCGGTGTCCAGCACTCATCGGCTGCAAGAATAACCTGTGTAATGTGAACCTGCGCGAAGTAACCGTGCGCCATCGCTATCTTCCTCTGCATGGTAAGCCTCGTGGGAGCATGAGCGGCAAGGACAGCCTGGTTGTTCTTAACAAAGGCAAAACATAGCCTGAACATCAAATACGAAGCGATGAGAAATCTTCTGGAATGCAACGCCATGTTACCGGTTTTTCCAAATATCGTGGGCCAGCGTGAAGGATACCGTAGAACTTAGGCTCATATATTTTTCATTTACTTAATTTTTAAAGTCTCCGCGGAAATTGAAAATTATATAAACGTAAAAGGGCAATCTGGCTCTCTACACACAGGAAACTGTAGAATCTAATGATGAACTACGGAATTTTATGAATGAAAAATTACGGGACAATCAGGCCTCACCCCACTGGGGCATCTATGCAGATGTTAATGAGTTATGACAGCACGGGTTCTGAAGCATCCAATCATCCGCAGGGGCATCCCCGCAGGGGGATGACAATGAGAAGTGCGCCACCACGGTCAAGAGCCCCCACGCTTAGCTGTGCATGACATCGCCGTGTCCGAGGAAAAGGGGATCCTGGTGGTTGAGCCGATGCCGATCGTTTGAACCTTTAAGGCCTCTCTGCGGAGGCAACACACCACTTTGGCCCCAGCTTCCTGTAGACAGCACCTCCGGCCTGATCCGACCAGAGAAAATCGGCAGTCGCCTTTTCCTGTCCTCGCCTTCACTCTTCTTTCTCACAACTATCCTATCTCTTCCTCTCTTCTTGCTTTTTCCTTCTTCCAGGCGGCGAGCGTTAACCTTGTGTGGCGAGCCACCCTGAGTTACGCCATATTTGGTTATAGTAGTGGTGTGCAGCTGGCGTGTGCAGGTCTTGCTCGCAAGTTCCTGTCCCGTCCCCAAGTTGGGCTCCATGGTGGGTGGCTGCCACCGTAGCCGAAACAGCATCATTTTAAGGCTAGTTCGTTTTTTCAACCGATTACCCTCCAAAAAGAAGGTGCGCCGACGCAACAGCGCAGTTCTTCGTGAAGAACAATAACAACTCCCCTGGGTTGTATGTTTTCACAGTGAATATTCTGAAAAAAAAATGCACGACATATATTTCCTTTCATTCTTTCAAGAACCCTAGCCTACACCATAGACCAAGGATATATTATAAAGAAGCTTGCAAATGAACTTTCTTCTGGAAGTGTTGTACCACCTTTACTACGAGAATCTTGCAGTACTCAAAGCCTTTGAAGATATTCCCATAGCAATTAGCCCCCCCCCCCCTCTTTCACTGAAAACAATCAGTGGTGTGATTTTCGACGATGGCCTAAAGTACATGAGCGAAAAACTGCTGGTTGGACTCAAAAAGCATGCAGCATGTGATAAATGTGTATAGAACCAAATCAGACGAACGAGACGACAAGCAAATATTAGCAAAACGCCTGGTACTGCCTATCGCATCAAACATACTCCCTCACTCTGTAGATACAGGATACTAAAAAAATATCTGCGCTTTAATTAGTGCTGAACCTGGTTAGAGAGCAAAAGCTGTCGTGTATGGGGCAACTAGACGCAGCTGGGCGTCTGTAACGCTGAGTGCTTTCCGCTCACTAGATAGGCAGCATGCCCACCCTGCCACCCTGGTAGGTGGCAGTTAAATAATGGTTCATCGCGAGAGGGTCACCCAATGAACGCTGCGCCCTATTGCTGCAGTGCCGCGTGTCTGCCACAACGTTGTCAGCGCTAATGTGTGCCGCCCACAACTTTCTCTCACCACCGCCTCGTACCTCAAAACGCGATTGAGGCGTCCACTTACCCAGGGAGTAAGTTATGCACCCTTCCTTTCCTCAAAATAATTGGAGTATAGAACGTTGTCAACGCCAACGCCAATGAACACAATGAACGCCGACGGCCTATAGAGACAGAGGCGAGCGCTCGGTTTCGGCGGCGGCGGTGGCGGCGGCGGCGGCGGCTGTGTTACGTCATAGCTGTCACTTCGTTTCTGCTCGGTTCAATGTCAAACTTGCGCACACGGCGCACACGTCGAAGAAGCTACGGAGGGAGTAGTAAACCTTTCGTTTTAAGATCAAACTACAACCATATATCCCCAAACACGACAATGTTTCAAGTGCCAAAGTGACACATCTCACCCTAAGTAACGTTCTTGGTTTGTGACCCGGTCAGCCAAGCCTTGAACACTCCCTCCTCAGTAGGTGTGGAGCAAGCTAGGGGAGAAAATAAGTGCATGGTTGGTTGGTTGGAAGCACAGGTGGGTCGCCCCGGAAGTGTGAGGTCATGGCGGCGAGGGCACGAGGGCCGATAGGCTGACGACCTAAGCCTCTACTGGCCGGATCACACCACACATACTTCTGATGTCGGAAAAACCGCGAAAAGCACTCGACGATTAGTAGCTGTCAGGTCCGAAGAAAACCCTGAAAGTAGTGAATGCAATGGTAAGCAATGGTAAGACAGAATCATAATGTATGGCCGAAATGGGATTGCAAGGAAGCTAAGAAAATCAAAACAAAGCTTGTTGTATATTTCGCAGATACCACACGCACGAGAGCCTTATAAACTTTAAAAAAGCAAGGGCTAAAGCTCGGGACGTCTGTCGCAATGCCGAAACAGCGTAAACAGCGGAGTTACGTTTTATCGATAAACAACCAAATCACATGAAAAAAATTATAGCAGGAGAATCAAAAATGAAACGACAGCTACTCCCCACTCACGGTTCCTCTTCTGACAGCCCCTGGTGTACAGACAAAAAAACAGACTGCCGACACCTGACAGTGCTCACGTACCATACAATAATTCAATTACGCTACAAGAAATTAACAGAGTGCTTTCTTCCAGTAGACAGCACGAGGCCAAGATGAAATTTGCTACGAAATGCTCACGCATCTTTCCGAACCCACTGTAGGGGCGCCTCTGAAATTATTAAACAAAAGGGTATCGGGAGAAATACCGGAGGTCCGGAAAGAAGTCATTATTGTACAATTGTTGAAACTGGGAAAAGTGCCTACCTCTCCTGAAAGTTACAAACCGATATCTCTGACCAGCTGTCTTGCTAAATCTGACACAGGACATCAGCGCTTGTCCTGTGTTCTCGCGTGTCTCTTTCGTCCTTGTTGCTTCGCGCTGCCGCTGTCTATGATGATCTTTTTGATTTAGAAAAAGCCTATGACACCACATGGAGGTTCCGAATTCTGCATGAAGTTGGAGACTTCGGCATCCCCGGGAGGATTCTGAAATGCTGGAGTGACTTTTTGTCCTAGCGTTCATTTCAAGTACGTCTTCTTGCCACCCTTTCAAAGAACTCCATTAAACGGAACGGCGTGCCTGAGGGGTGCATTTTAAGTACAACGGTTTTTAGAGTAGAAATAAATTCCGTAGCGAAAGAATTTCCGAAGTCCATCATCAATTCAGTCTATTTCGACGACCTCCAGATTCCTTGCACATCTCCTAGCGTATCATATCATCATGCAAGACCGTAAATAATACAGCTCACAGTAAATAAACTTACGACGTGGACCGATAAAAAATGGGTGCAAGTTTTCCACGCAAAAGTCACTATCTGTTCTGTTCTCTCTTAGAAGAGGACTTCACACTGATCCCACCTTTTATCTGAATGAAATCATACGAAATAGTCTATATGGGTAAACAAGTTAACCTAGTCTCGGAACCATGCTTACATGCTCATATGTCCTGAGAATACGATCCCTAACAATACATCTGTTGCCCAATAGTCACGAAATGCACATCCAAAACACTGCTCATTATTAAAGCCCAATCGATCAGGCTCTTGTTACTCAGCTTGAAGGGTAAACTCCAAGATGTAGAAATACTCGATACCCTTCCCAGTATTGCCTCAAGAAACAACCCGCTGCTTCCATGGTACAGCGTTCCAATAGTACATGACTTCACATTAACACACTTTAGACAAAGCAAACCGCACACGAACACATATTACTGGAATACCTGTCGCTGCAAGAAAAATATGTGATCTACACTGAATTGTACACTGACGGCTCATAAACACCAGATAATTTCGGAAGCGCGATAGTACAACGAAAATGAAAAAAAAATAGTAATGTTACCGAACTGTACATCTATTTTTAATGCAGAATGTTATGGTGTCCCTGGAGCTGTAGGCAGAATAATAAATAACTGTACTGAACAAAACATATTCTGCACGGATGTACTTCGTTTGCTCATTACATTATATTCCAGACACGCAGCTGAACCCTTAGAAGCGTCGTTCACAACATAGAAAAAGCAACTGTACAAGGACACACGATAAGATTCGACTGGGTCCCGAGCCATGTTGGGATAGATGGAAGCGAGAGAGCTGCCTTAAGTGCTGCAGAAGCTCGGAAAAAAGAAGTAAAGAATGCACTGTCGTGAGCAAAAGTGGAGAGACCACGGCTCCGGGCGCGGGAGCAGCTGCGGGGCCGCAACGCGGCGCTGCTATCTCGCGCCGCACGCTCGCTGCGAGTGTCCAGATTGACGACATTCTTCACCCTCGCTCTCACCCGGGTGCTGATCACTCTTGATATATTTCTACAGCGGCGTTGGGCTACTCTGTAGCTGATGGCTGCGACTTAGGGTGCGCATCGGAAAGTGCCGCAGATCTCTGATGGGAAAGTGGAGCGAACTGCTCCCCTCCTCCTCCGTTTTCGGCAAGCCTTGACGGTTACGCGTCGATGCCGTGCCTGTATCGCCACGTTGCTGGAAGGCACGTGCGACTTCCACTTGACTTCCGAATCACTAGATAGAGACGAATACATCGAGGCGTAAGATGCAAGGCACTGTGGATCCTCGCTACGAGCATCCCCTTCAAATAAGTATTAAAAATGCTTGGCACTCACAGGCTCTTATTTGCCGCGAGAAAACAAAGAACCTGAACTTAACAATCAATTAATATTTAGTGAAGTTGCCATTAACGGCGATTACGCCAGCAGCTCGGCGCGGCATCAAACCATGGTGTGACAACAAAACGTCGGGGCGAGCCGAAGAGTCTGCCGTTCTTGTTCTACGGCAGTCCGCAGCTGACCAACTGTAGCCGTGCAGAGATCCCGGATCGAAATTTGCTTTTTGATCAGCGCTCATATCTTTTTAATGCGGTTCAGGTCTGCCCATACTGCTGGGAAAAGGAAGCAGCAGCAAATAAGGAAGCCTTCTGTAAGGCCGCGCTTCATCAACGCGCATATCTTTTTTATTCCTTTAGCTTGTGGTCACTGCGGGCCTCCGGTCTACGCCCACCCCCCTACCCCCACAAGCAGTGGCGAAGGCGCAGGAAGCACTGGCTGCTTGACAGCACCACTGTGACGGCCGAGGACACCTGGCGCCAAGAAAACATGCGAGGCGCGAACAACGAGCACGTGGGGCCGCTTGGTCTCAGGCAGCATTCCCACGGCGGCAGAATGCAAACCACCCCGCATTCCGCGATGGACCCCCTTTTTTTCTTCTTTTTTCTGGCATTCTGGATGGCACCGAAGCGTCGCGGTTCTCCGCCGTCTGACATTCCTGCGACGAGCCAGTGGGTCAGTGGTCCCGCCAAATAGCTAAAAAAACGCTTCATCTTTTGAGAGGCGACGCGCGGGTGCGGCAGAAAAAGGGAAAGCATCAAGCGCTAAGGCCGAGAAGTGCCCTCGGGGAGAGGGTTTTCAACATGTTTTCTGTATATGTTTTTTTTTCTTTATAGCCAACCCCCGGGCTCGAAGTTGGGTCCAACCTTCAGGGGCTGTGGCTACCTCCATTGGTTATCGAAGCTTAGGGCGGGCCTCGATATATTACCGCCCTAATTTCTTTGTGTGCGAAAGCTTTAAAACTGCATGTAAAATCATTGGAGGGCAGTCTTGTCTAGTTGAGCTAGAGGCTCCGTGCAGTGGCACGTAATTCTACAACCCTAGACTCTAACCTCGCGTCGATGAGTAAGGGCTTGTAGAGAGTGTTTGTGTGACAATTGTCTTCGTCAGTTACAGCTTGACCGACGTAAGCACAAGCGTAAGAGCTTGTGAGTCATCGATCTGGAAATAACCAGAAAAATCCGGTGTCGAAACAATCCGCGACGCAGCAGAAGCACGTGGTACCTGACCCTTGTGGCCGTCCGAGGCTCATGTCCGGTTGTTTCCGATGTGATTCTTGGTTGTATTTGTTTTTTAATAGTTGTAATTTCTGCATTAATACTCCAGCGACAACTGTATACTAGCGACCATGCTGGCGAAGCACCTTCGTGCTGCCGACGCATCTACGCGCGAGCGGGCTGCGTTAATTCACCGCGAGCGCGCCTCGCTTTACTCGCCTGTGGTTGCGGTGTGCAATTCACACCTTCATGTGCGCTCCGAGGCACGCGCTCTACGCCATATTATTCGAATATAAATAAAGCACTTCTGATATGCCTGCCATGCCAGCTGGTCAACCCTCCTCGTGGTCCATACGAGACAGCACGGTGAATGCCCGTGTTTTTCTTCTCTTGGCTGCCCCTCAACAAAGCAAGACTGCTCGAACTTCGAAAGCGAAAAAGATCTCGTTTATTGCATACCATTCGCCGAATGTCGCGCGATATCTCCTTTAGCTCGAGCCCTAAAAATGCACGACAGTGAACGACCGAAAACTGAAGTTGTTATCTGGCCATAAGTGTCTTGTGATGCCAGGCGACGTGTTCTGTGATGAAGAGGCATTGAAAGGCGGCGCAACTTGAGGCGTGAGAACTCAAACTCAAAAATTCTTTTCTCGCTTTAAACAAAAAGTACCCCGATAAAAATTTCAGCAATCAAAGGCAGTAAACTGTTCCACGTAATCCGCTATTGTTTGTATTTTTACTTGAAAAACCTCAGGGTGACATTAACGACAGTTTTTGGCGCAAAACGCACTTTTTGCAACATCAGTATTTTTTTACATCAATGCACGCAGTTTTATCGCCTGTAATATTTGTTATATATAAATATATATATATAGTATATATAGTATATAGTATATGGCTATATATATAGTATATCTAGTATACGTACTAGACATCTGGAGAAAGATAACGGCTATGTCCAAGTTCCCGAGGGCAAGTTGGTATATAAAACAAAACACAACAAAAGCGGTACACTTTAATATTTTTCTTCGATTTTTTAAATAATTTTACCGCATAAAGCTGCATGCTCCAAATCATATCGAAAGCCAGAATCTGTAAATGTCAATAAAAAAAATTGTGAATCATTTTCTAGAAATTTGAATTTTTGTTAATTATTGATCAGTGCCTGATTTAATAATCAGCCCCCTAATCCCTCTTCCCCAGTGCAGGGTAGCCAACCGGAACCCCTTTCTGGTTAACATCCCTGTCTTTCCCTCCTCCTCTTTATCTATCTATATAATATTGAAACTGTCCTCACCCCACGAAAAATCTTTCCCGGCAAAAGCATTTACGGGTTTGAATACGCCGATTAGGATAAGTTTCCATGAGTTTAAAAAAAATTTTAGATGACCCAGCGCAACACATGGGACGTTTGGCGTGGGATGAACTCCCTGTTGGAGAAACTCTATGTTGGAGAA
This sequence comes from Amblyomma americanum, assembly GCA_030143305.2. Classification (NCBI taxonomy): domain Eukaryota; kingdom Metazoa; phylum Arthropoda; class Arachnida; order Ixodida; family Ixodidae; genus Amblyomma; species Amblyomma americanum. The sequence continues at coordinate 213,846 of JARKHS020001024.1, forward strand.
ACTCCCTGTTGGAGAAACTCCATGTTGGAAAAACTCCCTGTTGGCGGAACTCCCTCTTGAAGAAACTTCCTGTTGGAGAAACTCTCTGTTGGAGAAACTAAATGTTGGAGAAACTCCCTAATGACACATAACAACTTGTGGCCCGGGATCTCCGGATGGCTGCAGCTGGTCAACTGCGGACTGCCGTAAAACAAGAATGGCTGACTCTTCGGCTCGCCCCGACGTTTTGTTATCACACCATGGTTCGATGCCGCGCCGCGCTTCTGGTGTAATCGCCGTTTATGGCAACTTCACTAAGTATTAGTTGATTGTCAAGTTCAGATTCTTTGTTTTTTTCACGGCAGGAAAGGGCCTTTCAGTGGCAAACATTTTTAATACTTATTTGAAGGGGATGCTCGTAGCGAGGATCCACAGCGCCTTGCATTTTACGCCTCGATGTATTCGTCTCTATCGAGTGATTCGGGAGTCAAGTGGAAGCCGCACGTGCCTTCCAACTACACGCCGATACAGGCACGGCATCGACGCGTATCAAGACGCGCCGAAAACGGAGGAGGAGGGGAGCAGTTCGCCCCACTATCCCTCCAGAGATCTGCGGCGCTTTGCGATGCGCTCCCTTTGCCGCAGTCGGCAGCTACAGAGTAGCCCAACGCCGCTCTAGAAATTTATCAAGCGTGATCAGCACCCGGGTGAGAGCGAGGGTGAAGAATGTCTTCAATCTGGACACTGCCAGCGAGCGTGCGGCGTGAGATAGCAGCGCCGCGTTGTGTCCCCGCAGCTGCTCCCGCGCCCGGAGCCGTGGGTTCTCCACTTTTGCTCACGACTCTACACATACACCTTACAAAGACTGCATTAAGTTAGTACAGATGTAGGCTGAGAGAACAATGGCAGGCTAAGTGGGAAAATGAATAAATAAAAGGTACACCTGGTTAAACCCTTCATCAGTGAATGGAGTACGTGCGCACACCTAAACGTCTCACTGATGTAATTTTATGCCGTGTCCGCATTGGACACACACCCCTTACACACAACTTTGTGCTGACGAAACAAGAGAAACCTGGTTGTGAAAAACGTAATGTAAACGGTTTTATTGAAAATGATGCATAGGTAAGATGTACATAAATTTATTAATATTGTGGAGATGAACTTACAATAAATCACGTTTTACTCCATGCTCACAACCCGAAAAACTATAGAAAAAAGTATTTTCCTCAATTTTGTAATGAATGAATTCCTTTTGATCAAGCACTGCTTTTAGGTGATGGTGCTCTTGTTGACAGGTCTTGAGTTTTTAACTTTTTAAAGAAGCAGGCTTGCTTGAGAAACTATATTTTTTACCAACTGATTTTCTTGAATTTTGAAACACCTCAGCCACATTCTCACTCCTGAGAAGAAGGCTGAGGTCTTTGTTTTTTATTTGCTAGGAGCCTCGAGAGCCTTGCTCAGCCAAGGATGGTCGCTGAGCTTACCCGACCTTCCTTAAAGCTTGTACTATTAGCCATTTCTAAACTTTTTTCCTTTCTTATCATTATATAGTCATAAATAAGTTTTAGGCCCTCTACACCAACTTTTTATTTTTCAAATTATTAATAAATTAATAATATTAATAGTAATAATTGTTTTTTGGGGAACGGAAATGGTGCAGTATCTCTCTCATATACCTTTGGACACCTGAACCGCGCCGTAAGGGAAGGAATAAAGTAGGGATTGAAAGAAAAAAGGAAGAAAGAGGTGCCGTAGTGGAGGGCTCCGGAATAATTTCGGCCACCTGGGGATCGTTAACATGCACTGACATCAAAGATCCCCAGGTGGTCGAAAATATTCAGGCAGAAAATATTGTTCTTCATATCCTGAGCTTAGCACATGATGGCCTTAGCTGCCTATGTGCCATAAAACCAAACACAACGTAGCACAATTAGATATCAGACCTGACAGTTCCGTGCACCCGCTTTTACTCTCAATTGTGCGTCTACTCTAAACCGAGGTTTCACAGGCGACAGGATTTCTCTGTATGGCACAGGTGGTCTGATGTGCGTCGAGGTTGGTGATGGGTGGATTGGCCAGCGCTTTTTTGTTCTGCTGCTGCGGCATGGGTTTCGAGGGGGTCTAATCTTTTTGGACGGGGAAAAGATAGGTGGATGATGGTGGATAGTGCTTTTGGATGCTAGAATTGAGTAGGTTGGTGGTGGATATATTTCTGCAGGGTGAAGGAAACTTAGGTAGAGCTGCAGTGCACATGTGAAGGCTCATGTGAGGAATATCGCCAATGATTTGATACCACGTTTAAAAGTTCGGAGCATTAAATCAAAAAATGTCGCGTTTTCCCGCACTGTCGTCTACATCTGGAGCGCTCTAACCTAACCATCCTGTTTCAGCTTTGGTAAAGGGTGTTTTTGATGTGAAATCAACCAGCTCTACTCTGCACTCTCATGCTGGTATGTTTGACATGCTTTGCTAATTATTCCCTGTTCGCCGCCATTGCGCAGCGGTGAGCAGTAAGCAAAGTTGAAGGCTCTCGCACTGAGGAATAATAATACATGGCGTGTGTGGAGAAAGGAGAGATTCATTTATTACTGCGTATGAAGTGAACTTTTAGCGCCAAAGAAGCTTGATTATTCAGTTTTTCTGCACTTTATGGGGTTTTCCTAAGCGGAGCTGCTTATGCCGCTTCACTACGGTAACAGTGAAGAAAAGCGATAATATAAGTGCATATGAGTATGCACACCGGCTTCGCCAGTGCCCACAAGTCGGAGATTTCAGCCGAATGCAGCGGCGCTCAGAAGTAACCAATAGCAAGCGACCGCACGCCCGGCGATTTCTGCGCTCCGCAGAGCCCTTCGAAGTCGTCGAGGTCGATGTCGTACGCCATTACCGACGAGATGCCCATTCCATCGTCGTAGGAGTGCTTTATCCGGTTTGCCATGGACAATTCAGAGTGGAGCGTCGCAATCTGCGGAGATACCAGGTTTTTGCTTTCAAATGCGACGCTTCGTGTACTGAAAAGTGACTCGTATCCTTCTTTGGCTATTTTTCATATTTTTCTTTCCTAAATGTAATGATTTCGCGCGATGAATGATGAATCGCTAAGTTGAGATACCTTATCGATCCAGAAAAGCTTGTTATTTTCTACGAGATGCTCTTATCATGCGAGAAAGATGTATGTATCGCAAGGAAAAAGCACAACCTGTGCATGAGGTGTAGCTCAAAACCTTGAACACGCATAAGCTAAACGAGTTATCTAGTCGGATACAACTCAGAAACGAAGCGTCAGTTGCCCCCTCAAAGGAGGCCCTCACACCAATGGCGTCGATCGTTTTTTATGATGCCGCGGTTAATCCGATTAAGCCATGGTTATTCCCCATTCATCTGCCACCCCTTGCGATTTCAAGCTAGCAAGCTATCACTTCCAATGGGATCAGTCATTGGGAGAGGGGGATCAGTCATGGGGATCGGCGAAGGGTAAGGATCATCGACGCCATTGGCTGGGGGGGGGGGGGGGGGGGGGGGGGGGCGTCCTATGAAGGGTGTTTGCCGCTGCGTTCTTGAGATGTGACGACAGGTCCGTCGATCCGCGATACATTACTTGTGAGCGCGAGGTCTTCATTTATCGAACTCAGTCTATAGTAAGTATAGTAGCATCGGCAATGGGTTTATGGCTTACGGGAGTTTAACATCCCAAAGCGACTCAGGCTATGAGAGACGCCGTAGTTAAGGGCTCCGGAAATTTCAAACACCTGACGTTCTTTAACGTGCACTGACATCGCACAGTACACGGGCTTCTAGAATTTCACCTCCATCGAAATTCGACCGCCGCGGCCGGGATCGAGCCCGCGTCTTTCGGGCCAGCAGCCGAGCGCCGTAACCACTCAGCCACCGCAGCGGGCCCTGTCGGCAATGGGGCAGAGCCGCGTACAATAAGGTATGAAAAGGAAGCGTGTCGAATCCTAAATGTAAACGATATCACATTAGGTTACCAACTCTCTCGGTTACTGAGAAACACGCACAAAAACTCGTAAACAAATGACGTGAACAGCAAAAGGTACTGCTATTAAACACTTCTGTGACGCTCAGAAGAATACAGTGCCAACTTCGGAACATGAGAGATGCATGTGCATGGCAAGGAACGGCACATCAAAATTTTCCGATCGTGAACTGTAACACTCTGGTTTGAAACGGTATTGCTACTTTCGCGAGGCACCTAACAAAAAGGTTACGGGGATACTTAGACTCTGCCTTAAGAGTATGACGCGACAGCATTAATAATTGCGCTAGCTTCTTCCATAATTAATACCGCTTTTTAGTTACACGCACCCATTAGCGTACAATAAATAGGCATATTGGACCACGTGATATACCACAGCACACACAAGATCTCCGTTTAACCGAGTCCAACGAACGTGCCTCTATGGCATAGAGGTAGCGTCTCCGACTCGCACCTCAAGATTCATGGGTTCGATTCCGAACTAATTAGGAAAATTTTCCTTTCAACGTATTCAATTTACTAAACATATATGTTTAGTAAACTGACATATTGGTCATGCTACTAGCTCAGTCAAAAAATTATCTAGAGTTTTAATCATTTTCATTGCACAGCTCAAAGTGTGGGGTCACGATCCTCTCGACCAATCCTGAATTAGTGCGACAACGCGAACGGCTTTTCCTCCTAGCGTCCGCTCTAACACTGTCGCGTAAAATCCGCTATCGACAGCAGCGTTATAGCGGACGTGGACGCACGCGGTAAGTCTAGCCAAGCTTTGCCCGGAAAACAAATTTGTCGAATTCGGCTGCAAATGGCTCTGACCAAGTTTAGTTAAGGAAGATGGAGAGAAGTCACTGCACTCCGAACGGAAAGGAGTGCAAAGGGAGCAAGCGATTCTCTAGCGAGCGAGCTCTTATAAGAATGAGCGCGCTAGAGGGCGGCTTACTCCCCTTTTACTCTCATACAGGAGTATTTGTGTCTACAGTGTGGGAGCTCCTCGGGGAGAGAGGAGAACGAGTGCGGACAAGGTCAAACTTGGCTCCGACTGATCCGAAGAGAGGAGAGATAGATAAAGTGCTGATTAGGCTAACAAAAACTCGCTGAGAGTGCACTCTGGCCTAGAGTTATTGCTCATTTTGTAGTGGTCGTCATGATCGCTTTTAAAACTTCTCGTAAATAAATTCTGTATAGTCTGGGCGCTTACGTGACCCCGACCACGTCTGATCGAGTCGGCCTATCAGGCTGAAACTTTGCCTCTCGGGATCATGTAAGCGCGAACGGGTCGGGCCAAGTCAGTCCAACAGCACATGGTGGGTTGACTTTCTAGGACGCCTGCAAATGGTCCGTAATCCTCTTCGAGCTTGGGAATTGGACTATATGCACCATAGAGTAGCAGAAACAGAAAGTTTACTAGTCGCGCCGTCGCGCCACTGCGTTGGCGCCGTGAGCAGCTTGATCGATTAGTACAAAGTTCATGTAAACGCACACTCGTCGAGTTGGGGTGACCATGCTATCTCCGGCGCTTGACTCGACCCACTCATGTCGGGCTCATGTAAATGCCGTTATACTTTCCCAAGAACAAGCGACTACATTTTCTGCCACGCATCGCTGCCGAACACTGAAACATCAACGGTAACTGCACCGATCCCTCACATAGGAAAAACGTGGCATCATGCATAGTTAAATGCACATCGTACTTACATGACTGTTTAATCTCCAACTAGTTCGCCGGTCGTCTAAGCGACATGCCTCCTGATTATGCTACTGCCGCTTGTATCAAGTTGTCTTTCGCCTTTATTCGTTTTAGATTACAAAACTGCATCCAATAATACTTTGTCTCTATTCTGAACGAATTCCTGTCAGAGCAGAAATAAGTGGATGTGCTCAGACATGGACAGCAAACAAGGTCACGCGACAATTTCTACTTTACAGTGAACTTTTTACCTGGGATGGGGCCAATGTGCCTAGAGAAATGAATGACCTCAGTTTCGCAAAAAACGCAATTGTCCGCTGTGCGGGACACTGATTGTTTTGAGATTTTACGACGAACCACAAAGCAGAAGGAACCTTGTTCTGTTCTTCATATGGAGCACAATACCAATATATTTCTGAGATGGTCGGTCATGAGACGGTTACACGATTTTTTTTTATTTTATAATATTTCCCATTATTTCATGTATTTCGAAATATAACCGACTTACAGAAAACTGAGCAATTTCAGCTACAATGCCTACACCATTATCTATCAGACACAAACCGGCCACTCTTCGACGACGACTAGGAGCATACGGAAACTAGTAGCTTACCTACCTAATGAATTTGTTTTTCCAGCGATGTCATTATTTGTTAGAGTGCAAAGCGCTAAAAGTGTTGACAGGGAAAAAATGGAGATAGAGAGCGCTGTGGAGTGTCACACGCTATAGTCTCTGGAAAAGTTTTCAGAGCACCTTAATCCTCCTTTCCCAGCCGTAAGATTTGGAAGCTTGGTTTATGAGGGTTTAACGTCCCAAAGCGGCTCAGGCTACGAGGGACGCCGTAGTAAAGGGCTGCGGAAAATTTGACCACCTTGTCCTCTTTAACGTGCACCGACATCGCACAGTACACGGGCCTTTAGAACTTTGCCTCTATCGAAATTCGACCGCAACTACCAGGATCGAACCCACGTCTTTCGGGTCAACAGCCGAGCGTCATAACCACTGAGTCATCGCAGCGGCTAGATTTGGAAGCTTCACGCTGGCCCTGACTGATGTTCGTAACACTGCAGTCGCATCCACAGTTTCCCGCTTCCCAAGCAGCACAGGTCATCTGCCCAGTATTGCAACAGGACGGTCCCATCCTGGTCCTTTGTAGTGCCAGCTTTGCCAATACAGTTCCAATGTTGGGCCAATTACTTGTGCTGCTTGGGGTATCCTTCTTCGTAACGGTTATCGTAAGTGACACATTATATTTCTGTGCAGTTGGCATAGCGAACTTCGGATATAACGTGAAGGGACACTCAGAATAAACGGGAAGCAATAATATTCTTAACTCGCTGAACCTAAATTTCACTCATGAAACTTCTATAGGAAAGCCCAGAGGCTCTGTAAGCCCGCCGGCCTATGGAAAGTTCCTCCAAATTTGGTCTTTGCTTCAGAGAAAAATCAGCAGAACAGAACGCGCTCACAGGAAGGAGTAGATATGGCGACGCTTGAAACATAACTGAATTTTACTCGGTGAAAATCGCCCCAACAGAGCCGGGCGCACATGCGTGTAAATGACAACGCCAACACTAACAACAGCAACAGGTGCTCTTCTCATGCACTTGAAAAACAAGCTATTTTTAATGGAATTCTATTATGTTGCAGTAAACCGGACCGAGCTGTCGCTGACGCATTCAGTGCCCACCTTCCTAACTGTATATGCTTCCAGGATTTCTCATTCTAGCTCTCCTTTTCCGAGGACGATCATTCGTGCTGCCTTGCAGAAAACTCACCGAATCCTATTGTTGATCTGTTCGAAGAAACTTGCTAAGAACGAACACACATGGCATCGGCATTTAACTGGAAGGTGTTTCTGTTCCACCGGATACAGACGCCCTGTTGAAACAAGGCTTTGGAGCAGCGGTGGCTCAGTGTTTATGGTGCTCAGCTGCTGACCCCAAGGACGCGAGTTCGACCCCGGCCGCGGCGCTTGCATTTCGATGGAGGCGAAATGCTAGAAGCCCGTGTACTGTGCGACGTCAGTGCACGTTAAAGAACCCCGGGAAGTCAAAATTTCCGGAGCCTACCACTACGGCGTCCCTCATAGCATAAGTCGCTTTGTGACGTTAAACCCCCTAACCCAAAAACTAAACTAAAACTAAAAAAGCCTCAACTTTGCCTTAGAACCTACTGCGGAAAAGCACGAACTCGTGGCTTCACTCCACCGCGTTGCAGGAAGAGCCCCAGCCGAAGAAAGAGATGTACCTGTATACTTAGCAGAAGGTGTTCAATGCCTTTTGAGAATGCGGACAAATGAAGTTCCCAGCGGTATGAAGGTACGTTATGTCATTGGCCACTAACAAAACCTCGACCTCAGCTTAACTATGTCCGATTAGAAGTTTGGTTTCATGGTAATGCCCAACAGCCTCCTATGGACAAATGCTCACTAGGCTTTCAATAAGAACTTCAAACCTGTGAACACTAAGCCATCGAAGCTAAAACGTCGTCGCTTTGAGCTACTAAAGAACGTACAATCTAGAGACTCTGCGTAAAGATTCGAACAGAAAACAAAGTCTGATGTCCTGAGAACGTTTCTTTTTTTGCCACAAAAACGCATAAAACTAATTGCCGTCATACGGCCATGGTCACCGAGCACGGCTCATGGCAACAAAACGGTCGGCCAGTTGTTAAAACGTTCATTGAACCCGTTGGCGCCTGACGACCCTTTTGCTGTCCGGACCTCAATGAGAATCCTGGACTTATACACTACCTGCATGAGTGCGAAATCTGCCATCTCCGTGAACGTCGATGACCGGTTCTATTCAGCACCAAAATAGAACACAGGTTATTGGAGACTGTGCGTGGCCTAATCCAAAGCCGAGGGGCGGTTTCTTTTCACAACAGTTTGGGCCTGTCTACCAGCTGATTTCTGGAACTTTTAACGTGTTACCTATCATCAACTGTACTGGATCATAAAGACCACACGTATTTGCAAGAGCAGCGTATTCGTATTGGCTCATGTCGGGCTCCTATGTTGTGCCACATATTTTATATAATTTTGACAATGTGTTGCATGACAACCTTCCTGACGCTCGTGTTGTAAAGGTTTTTAGGTATGCGGATGACTTTTTAGTCCATTTAAAACTCTCTTCTTGTTACAGTGTTGACTTAACCGCAAATAATGTTTTAGCCGTCTTTGATGAAACTTCCATAAAAATGAGCTGCACTCACGAGGTACCACCAGAACATTGCATCAGGTTTTCAGACTTGCTTTTGACCTTTTCTGATGATAACCACGTTTGCTGGAGTTACGCTCCTGGCCCTAAAAAAGGCCTATTGCCCTGCACCTTGCCGCATTCTAAACTTGTGAAAAGGGGCATAACTAACCACTTCCAAGGAAAACGCCCTGCGGAAAAACTGCCCACGCGTGCTGAAGAGCAGTTTTATAGAACAGCTTTGCCGCCTGCGGTAAGTAGGTTACCTGAACAGGTCCTGGTTTATGTTTACGAGTTTCTAACAGGCTTAGGTCACAGCCTATGCCCCATAACGAAGATGCACCGGGTCACGAAATGAGACCTGCTGTATTGCCGGACGTGCACAAAGTCTCGCATTATGTTAAAAAGATACGGAGATACACAAACTCTCCCATTATGTAAAAAGATATGGAGATATGGTGTCAATGTTGTGTTTTGTTCCCACAGATCGACCTGTCATCACTCTGTGCCCGCATCTCCGTAAGTAAGAGTACAAAAAAATGCAACGTACGTTAAGCAACAGAGTATGTGCGCCATATGTACAACCAATGTTCCGCACTGTTCCGCAATGTTCAGGGTGGCTGTTTGCGCGAGTTGGTTTGCTATGACGGAACATATAGCGCTAAGACACCAGGACGAACAAAGAAAGAGACACCACGAGCGCTAAATTTCAACTGAAGTTTATTCATTGCATGTGAAGTTCTTATACAGGCTGAATATCGCAGAAAAACTACCAGGATATCATGTCGTGAGTCACAACATAACACAGACTTACTTTTGATTTACATCATCCAGGAAATCAAGTTCTTTCTTTGAGAGCGAGATAGATGCTGCACTAACAAATTTATCTTTCAGTTTTCGTATCTGTCGGGCTTCTACAATCTCACGTGTCCGTTGCTGTTTATTTTTACTTATGATTCGGCATTGTTTGAAACCTGGATGGCACCCCACTGGCTTGCAATCCAAACAGTGTTCGGCAAGGTTTCCTTTGCCGTTCTCCAAGTTCCTATTATGTTCTCGAAGTCTTACGTTTACACACCTGGTGGTCCGACCAATGTAATATTTTCCACATGACAAGGGCAGGGAATATACGACGCCTTCCGCACATTCTACACGTTTCTTTTGGTGCTTTATTGTACACGTTTTTTGTTTCTTAACAGCAAAGGGATCGGTCATCCTACAAAGTTTTGCCAGTTTATCGGGTGCTGAAAACACTACTTTGACTTCTGCACGTTGCCCAATTTTTTTTTAGATTCTGCGAAATATTGTGGATATAGGGAACCACCGCTACTCGCTTATATTTCTCGGGCGGGCTTTGACCTGGTGACTTTTTTTTCGATCAAACTTTCGGCTACTGCTACCAGGAGTGCACTCAGATAGCCTGCTTCTCGTAGCCGTTCAACGTGCTGGCAGAAACTATTGCTCATCATGTGCTGGCATGACTTGTCCAGCGCTTTCCTACAGGTGGTTTTGATTATGCTTCCCTTTAGTAGTTTTGAATGAGCTGAAGTGTACGGAAGGAATGGTTTGTTAGTCCTAGGTGCATAGCTCCAGCATGTGCGATCTTCTGCAAATGTTAACTTGATGTCCAAAAAATCAATTTCATTGTTAGCTGCCATTTCATACGTCAGGTGAAGCGGGTTCGAACATTCTTTGAATACTGAGATTATCTCGGAGCTTGCGTTCCGAAGGTCGTCCGTGGAACCGTCGATGACGACCAGAAAATCATCAACATAACGATACACTCCTTTTAATCTTGTACATTTAAGGCGATCATTCAGAGTCCTGCCGAGATGAGATAAGAACAGATTGCTTAGTACTGGTGCCAAGCAAGACCAGATACATATATCCTCCTTCTGAAGGTAGGGTTTTTCCTGCCAGTTAATAAATGTGGACCGGATATACAAAACTAATATATCTAAAACTCCTTGTACTGACACACCAGTAGCGTTCTGAAATTCAGCGGCCTCGAATTCGTCAATGCTTTTTTTCTATGCACTTTAGTAAGCCTGTCTGGGGTAGTGAGTAATACACTAACACGTGAGATTGTAGAAGCCAGACAGCTATGAAACCGAAAGATGCGAGCATGTATCTCGCTTTCAAAGAAAAAAATTGATTTCCTTGATGATTTAAATAAAAAGTAAGCGTGTGTTATGTGGTGACTCATGGCATGATAGCCTGGTAGTGTTTCTGCGATATTCAGCCTGTATAAGAAATTCACATGCAGTGAATAAACTTCAGTCGAAAGTTAGCGCTCGTGGTGTCTCTTTGTTCGTCCTGGTGTCTTAGCTCTTATGTCCCGTCTTCAATGGTGTTTGCTCTTTTGCAACATTTGGCCGTGACAGTGACATTTCTTCCAAGCCCGGACGCGCGGGGAAAAAGAACGCGGTACTCTGAAAACGTATGCAGAACCTCTAACACAGGCGACAAAAATAATCAATGCTCGCCTTCCCGTCATGCGTGTCAAACCTGGAGCAATCATAATGATCGGCTTTGGCGGGAAATGCTAATTTCTCTCCTTAGCCATGAAATTGGTCCCGTGTGCTAAACGCTACCGCAAGACATATGTTTTAGAGATAAAGAAGGAGAAATAAAGAAGAGATAAATTGTTTACAAATTTCGAATACAGTACGAAAGCACGGCCTAACCATATGTGCAGAATTAGTATTTGTCTATATACTTAACATTCATAGATCCCAACCTTGTGCTCTACCAGCTGCGCCCACCGTATCCCCACAAACTTAATCTCATCCGAACACGTAAGTTTCTGAGGCTCTCTGCTATGCTTGCCTTCTCTTGGAATCTACTCCGTTACCGTTAACGATCAGCGGTTATCTTGTCTTCACATTCCATGCCCTGCCCAAGCAAATTCCTTCCTCTTTATTGCGACTAGGATGTCATTAACCCGCGTTCGTTCCCGCACCCCCTCTGCCAGCCTCCGGTCTCTTAACGGTCTCTTCCCATAGCTCGCTGCGTTGCCCTTAACTTAAGCCGAACCCTTTTCCTTAGCCTCCGCGTTTCTGCCGAATAGGTGAGTACCGGTAATACACAGCTCTTGTATTTATTAGTGCTTATATTTCAACTTTTGCACACGGCAGCCGAATTCTTAGGAATCTGCAATATGTAGAGTTCTGTGAATTTGTTTGCGCCGAATCAAACTCACAAGGTAAGTTCCGTTGCCGACACTTCGTGAAGTAAAGCCGCACTCCAAGAAATCAGATTCGAATGAAACATTGCTAGTGCAAAATGCTGCTCCCACGTGGGCCTTTCCCGGTTGCAGAGTGTAGTTGTCCCAGCTGGAAGGTCCGGAAGAAGGTACCCACAGGTTCTCCTCCTTCGATGTGAACGTCTCTGCGCCCACCTAGAAAAGGAGTTTGGGAACAGTGAACTCGCGAGTTTCTAATTTACTACGATATATCTGTTATGCTCAACTACAATAACTGATACCCACTCGTTAATGCTATAGAATTCTATTATGTGTGTCCGCCTGCATTGTTATTACTGTGATAATACTGCCGTTATTACTACAATATTACCCACGTTATCGCCGTTTAGCATTGTATATGCTTCATATGTCCTCCTGACCTATCTAAGCCCGATGAAATCCCATTTAATACCCGCTAGTTCAGCGAACAGTTCTCCTAAGCTAGCCTCCATAAATGAATTGCCATCGTTCAATGCTGCCAGATGCAACTTCTAATGGAGGCCTGTCGGGAGCCATAGTTTCTTGGCTTATAATAATTATAAGCTTAAAAAATGGCTGACGATTTAGCCTTGCTAAGCTCGATATATTTTGCAAACGAACAGTTCTTGCACGTGGACAGCACCGCCATGCACGTACTTGAAAGAGCGGTTCAGGTGCACACTGACCCAAGGAGCCAGTTATGTGCGTCTTGAACGTTTTCACCCTCAATGCCAGTTTACCCAATGTATTTCTGCTGCAATGTTGTCTGCACCAACGCGTGCAGCTCACATCTCTCAGTCAAGACCGCCTCATAGCTCAGAGCGCCAATATTAGTTCGATAGTAGTATTAGTTTATGAAGACAACGACGTGCAATGCACAGCGCGAGAATGTGCCGCAGTTTAACACAAGGCCTTTTCGTCCGAGGCGATAACCTTTTGCTCTCGCGCAGTGGCCAGTGAAGCTGATCGTTCGTGCCGCGACGGGTTCGAATCCCAGTTGCGGATATTTGATTTCTTGTTTATTTCAATGGGCACAAACCCACAAACACCGCAAAATCACGCTCGGGGTTTGCCCAACGGAACAGTCTTTTCGCACTAATAAGAAGCAAAAATTTAAGGTGGCACAATCTTACGTGCCTACATCCAGCTTGGATCAAAAAATAGCCGAAAACTTGTATGAAAGCACTGATTCACCAATGAGCAAAGAAAAAGCACAGTGCTTCGTAAAGTAAGAAGCAGGCAGCAGACCAGGCAATGGGTTAGTATGGCATAGGTTCTAGGAATAGCTAGTGGGAGTAACATGAAAAGTACTCAGGAAAAAAAAACTCAAGACGTTCTTCATACCCTCGACACAAGGTCTTCACAGAGAGTATATTTCAACGCACACACAAAGAGAAAGAGAAAGGGAAAGAATAGAAATGAGGAGATGTTACAATACTAGAATAACCAGATATGAAGATTTTCCCGCCTAAACTCTACTAATCGTGAACGGCTGGGCGAGCTAAAGGTCGATCTATATCCTCATGCTGCTCGCACCTATTGGCACCCGTCTCCTTCCGGAAGTACGCGGAGCCCCGACGGCTACAGCTTGCGCTAGTCGTGGTCATCGGCGGGCATTTCTAGCAATGATTGAAGCATCGGCGCGGCTGGCAAAAAGCGGAATGTATTGTCTGCGTCTTTGAATTGCCTCATACGACGGATTTGATAAGAGGCACGTTCGTGACCAATAAAACTGTGCGCTGACATTTGTTGCATGCGATGTATTGGTAGAATAAAGGAGGGCCCACACGCTGTTTCAGTTTACACCTGATTGCACAACTTGTTTCGCACAACGAACATCTCAAAAAGGAGCGCACTCCGTAGCAGGGTACCCCGACGCGGCGGCCGTAATGGTCGTGGCGTGATTGTGGCGATGACTCTTCGGTCGCATTTTAAGGCGAAAACCTTTAATGGCTCATGCTATCGACCTTGATCGATTCCGTCCGTCCGTCCGTGACGCTTCGTTTAGTGGTAATCATTAAATGTAAGAGAATAAAAATGGTTTCTTCAGATGGAGCAGAAAAAATTGATCCCAGAAACTAAGTTTGATGACTGTAGAGCAATTAGTTGATCAATTATAGCCAAAAATGTCAAAATTGCGTCGAAATAGCACGGACTCTAATATATCCACGGGAACGGTGGGACGTCACATCCACCGGAAGTCGTCACAGCATAGCGAAATAACTGGATAGATAGAAGAAAAAAATGAACCTAGAAGCCAAGTTTGATGACTCTAGAGTAATTACTAATCAATTCTAGTCAAAAATATAAAAAAATTGTCTAAAAATGGTGTGGCGTCCTATCCACCAGTAGTCGTCACAGCACAGTGAAAAAAACCCAGAATGGACGATAAAAGCCGTATTTCGTAATAGGCAGTTAGTAGGTGAAAATAATTAGTAATTAATTGGAGGTAGTAATTAGTAATTATAATTCACCGAGGCAACAATAGTAGCAGCCAAAGTCACGCGGAAAGGCCTTCGCCTCACGCAGTTTAGATCGTCAAAGTGCCCCCCCCCCCCCCCAATTTTTTTATTACCACTTGCGGCGCAAGGTGTAGTGTTCAGTGCACTATCGTTCGCAAAATGCAAACGAACTGGGCACAGATGAGTAAAGTGGCGTTTTTATCTCCGTCTACATTATAATAGATATTTGCTACTAAAAGAGGCCAATTAGTCCTTCGCGAGACTGCGACGCCGTGCTTCACGCTGGGGCTGACTAGATGTGTTCTCAGTGACACATCGTCTCAATCATAGTATAAACAGCAATCCTGGCCTTCGAGCGACATTGCAGTTTGCCTTGGGTATACAAATTCGGAAGCTACAACGCCCATGGACGAGCTCTTGGACATAGTAGTTTCCAAACTTGTATACCCAAGGCAAACTGCAATGCCCATGAGCTCGTCCATGAAGGCACACGGATATTGCAGCTGCAACATTTACAGACATCGGACACGTCACCCGAGCAGTGGGAGATACTAGTCACCAGTGTCACCAACGCGACAGTAGGTAGGTAGGTAAACATTATAAAATGAGAGGAATGTTTCTTGAGGCTTATGGGTGGGGTCCTCAGTCCAGGGCTCCACTGGCTGCAACTGTCAGACGGACCTGATTTACGAGGCAGTGTCGCAAGAGCCAGCGAGCGCTCATCCAGTTGAGAGCTCGTCAGCTACGGCCACTGGGGGTCTAG
>JARKHS020001025.1:0-26326 GCA_030143305.2 Amblyomma americanum
CTGATACAGACGCAGCTGTAGCCACTCTAATACAAGGCGAGTCAAAACCAAGCCACTCGAACTGCGTCGGATTGCAGCATTGTCAGGCTTAACACCTGGAAAATCGCCTTTTTATCTGAAAAACAAAACCTATTTACCTCTTGAAACTTTAGGGGAAGGTAAGAATGGGGAAATCAAAGGCGAATACAAAAGTTTAGAACAAGATATTGCTCTGAGGGATTAGCGAGGAAGCTGTTCTCGCTGTGAAGCGGGCGGGCAGGGCGCCGCCGTTTTACACAATAACTATGGAAAGTATTTTTTACCCCCGGAAGCGATCGAGTCTGCCGTCAATATTAGTGTAGCCGCATATCGCATCTGGGTGCTACAGATTCGCCGTAGAGAACGAGAACGCGATTGAACGGCGCTGAAATCCGGCCTTGCGTGCAGACGCATTGCCAGCTGCGTGCATTACGACCGAGATGGGAAACTTGTTTCGTTAATAAGATAAATGAGATATAGTATTAACCGCATATCGAGATTCTCAGATTTTTTTTCGCCATATCTCAAAGCATATGCGCTTTTGTACTACGTAGAAAACGCGGAAGACCACGAGCGCCAGTAGCGCTTCTCCCGTTTACGACGTGGAGGCATACACGTGCCTCCATGAGCCCGTGGAAACAAAAAACAAACACTTTGCAATCTAATGACGCATGCACCACGCGCCGCGTAGCCGATTCTACGTCCTGAGTTTTCATCCTGATCCAATTCAATAAGTTTTCATCCTGATCCAATTCAACTCAAACATGTTGGACTTTGCTTGGATCCTTGCGAATACACACACTGCAAAGAGGACGTGCTGTCTGTAATAAATTCAATATCTGCAAAAACGAGCGAATTGCTCTGCACCGATCGCCCCTTCATATATAGTCACAAATTCCCTTACCCACGAGGGGGGGCTTCCCTGCAAAGCTGTAAAATTATTTCCAGCTTACGCGCTGCCTTTGTAGAATATCATCAACGTCACCAGCAGCAGTAGCATCATTATCATCATCCTTAACAATAGGCAAACTGAGCCTTGAGCACTGCAAATACTCCCATATCGCTCCAAGTAATCATTTCCTGTGCCAGCTTAGTCCACATAGTCTCCGTAAACCTCTCAGTCTCATCTGTCCACCTAACTTTGTGTCACCCACTGCCAAACTAGCCATCTTTTGAAATCGACTTCATTATTCAGACTCGTTACTCGTTCGCTGATAGCTCTCTTTGGGCACACTAGATAAATATTTTTACGCGCCTGAAATACTGGGGAGAGAATATAGAAAAAAATATTTCAGATTAATAGCTTAAATGCTGTTACAGTTGAACGATGAAACGCACACAATGGTGAAATGCACTGTGCTGAAAAAAAAAATAAACACGAATATTTGCTGCAAGAAGGAGATGAGCAAAAGAAGCTCGCGGGTGATCAGGCCGCAACCCCCGACTTGTTAAACGGCCTCACCCTATTTTTTTTCTGTCACCGTGTGATAACCGGATGCTGTGCGCATGCACCACTGGCAGATGTTGTGAGGCCATTACAACCCCAAAGACTCGAACCATACGAAGAGCCTTGTTCACCGGATATGCTTATGCACAGGGAAGGTGTCGAGGTTAGCGAGCTTCCCCCAAGCGTGGCTCCCACCCCGAGGTACCGAGGCTCCAACGGGGGGACGCTTGTACCCTTGGGTGACCGGTGGGTGTCCGGCGGAAAGGAGTCGAACCCCCGTCCTCCCGCAGCTCGAGATGGCGTTCAGCCGACTACGCCACCACTGCGGTGAGTGCTTCGGCTTCCGTCATCGTCATTTGAATGTCACAAACTGCTTGCACGGGTGAGACGCATTTTCTTCAGTTTCGAAGATTATCTTGCAGACTTATTTGCCTTCTGCTTCTCATCGTTCAACAATGGCACACTTCGAGAGCACGTGGCAGTTCGCTGGCATTGTCTGCAAGAATTCCCCTTGCCTACGCTGCAATCCTTGCAGTTGATTCAAGCAATCCTTTGCTGCTCGCTCTAGTGGATTGCATTCAGTGAGAACTTCAAAATATCTTTAAAAAATGTTGCTTTAATTGGGAAGCTTTATATTTATTGTATGGTTCTATGGTTGTATCGCTATTTGCTTCACGAACGGGAAATATATAGACCGCTGTCAAGGACCCATGGTCTAGTGAACTGTTATACCTGAGGACGTGACGTCATTTGAAGTCGCACTCTCGCCGCGTTACTCATCTACCATCGGGGGCAAAAGTAACAGACCCCTCCTTGATGCTTCCACGCGTGCCAGTCTACGTGGAGACGCCACCTAACAAAACACTTCTGATGTCGAAACGGGCCCAATGAGCCGGTCTCGACACCAGATTTTTTTTTCAGTTGGTGACCCGCGCAGATTGGCACGGGCCTGAATTTGAAGGCCGGGTTTGTCGCTTGGGCCCCCATGGTTCATGCGCTCTCGAGCTGTGCTAGCCGCTCGTAGCGGTACTTCAATGCCCCCCCCCCCCCCCTTGCGGGAAGGATGCGGCACGCGTTGGCCGTCATGAAGACAAAGCTTGAAAATTATGGGCCGTCTTTATGCTTGCTTGCGGTTGACTGTGGAATAAATAAACAAAAGAGTGGCAAAAGTACGGCAGAGAACAAGTATCAAGTAGCCAAGAAGAGAGCCCAAAATTTTCTTCGCCAGACGGGGTCGTAAAGTAGCGAATTTACCGAAAAGTAGCCACCAAAGCAGCTCTTCCATGCGACAGGAACCAAGGCGGATTTAAATTGGTGGCCAAGGCGGAAACCAAACCCGGTAAACAGTGACTACAATGTTCCCAATGAGTGGTGAGCCAATAACTCATATGATGAAAGTGATAAATTTTATTGGAATGTGGTGCACCAAGAAATTCGAATAATTATGATATACCTTGTTGGATCAGTCCGACGCAGCATTTTATTAAAGCAGTATTGAAAATTTGGACGTCCTCTTTCCATTAGCTCTAGCTGGCGCGACGCTCCTCCGATCTAACCTGAGGTTATACAGATGAACGATGTGCGCAAACTATTCGACGAACCACACATAAAGGAGAAAAACAGAGTTGCGCCAGTCCTTGTGTTTCTCCTGTGTATGTGGTTCGTCGAATAGTTTGCGCACATCGTTCATCTGTATCACCATGCACCAACTATGCCCAACAGAAGTGTTATTGAAGTAACGTGAGGTCACTCGAGTTACTCCGATGCTTCACACAAAGTCAAAGTCAAAGTCATTTTATTCAGGCAGCAGTAATAGGTGCCTAGGAGGCAGACATAAAGGCAAATTAATGCCTGACTGAGTGTCGGCCCCCTTCCCCCCTTCCCAAACACATCACTCAACAACAGGTACAGTCACATCGTTGAACAAAGTTTCGATCAACATAAAAGGAACACATTAATACAGCATAGCATACAGGGCTAAGTCATACTGCGAGGAAACAAACAGCCAATATAAATCGCATGCAGTAATAGGCAGAGAAAATAAACAAGCGGGAACAATAAAACATTCACAACAAAAACCTTTTTAGTGCCGTCGCACTAAAAAGGTCAGACTGCGCGGACGGTATCGGTAAGTCAGTTTCAGGGCGACAGAAGCTGGATAGTTTCCTTTCACAGTTAGCACTGTAACGTAGAGGGGGCATGCGCGGTTTGTATCGCGCGTGTGTAAGTGCTCCTTGAAGTAGAAATTGCCGGCGGACACGAGCTTCAGGGGAGACCTGTCACTCTCACAACGAACCCGCTCAAGGTGGGCGGTTTTCTAGAAGCACAGTACATCAGCTTTTCTTCTTATACATCTCATCACATGGATTCTTGCGTACACGTAGCTGATATACATTCATTTTGCGCTCATTTGGTTTTGCGCCTCTCGCCGTAAATTCCTATCTTTTTGCCGCAGATTGTAAACTACAAATTGTGGGAACATCTCTTCATAAACAAATTTTCAATTTTTTTGTCTTTTATATACAGATATAAAGACGACAAATTAAATCGCTTGGTAGTTTGACGCTTGTCCTGTCTACTGTTTGTGCGCTTGCTTGCTTTCTTGGGCCGCTGCATTTCAACAGCAGCATTCTGAAGCGGGCACCTGTGCTCATAAGAACGTGATTTCTAACGTGCGTTCGAAAGCAATCTGTTGCAATTGTTGTGTTTGTCTTGGCGTGAAAAGAATACTATTGTAGCACGTTGCGGCCGCCTAGGCTTAACGTGCACAACTGTCCTCCGTAAAATGGCTTTCCAACATTTCCCAAGAGAAAGGAGACAAGGAAAATTGCGCAAGCTCTTCACAAAGCGCGCACTCGCCACAAACACGCACAGCGCCATTGGAGCGGGAATTCTTGAGACGGCAGTGGTAGGAGCCTATAAAGTCTGGGATTGCGCTTTGTAAAATTAAAAAAAGAAGAAACAAGCTGTGAAGTGGCAGGAAAATGATTTTTCAACAAAATTTTAATTAATGTTATTGCAATTAAGGCGGAACCGGCGCAGGCGACTCAGCTAAATAGGAAAATCGTACGCATTTTAACACAGATGCAGTATACACCACAAGTGAGTATATATCAAGAACACAACTGCCTTTCGAACATATATAGACAGTAAAACCTTAGAACCAGAAGTACCTAATAAAGTTTGAATGACTCTCGAAAAAAATTCGCATACCCAGCTGAGCTGTGAACTGCCGCTTGGCCCAGGCATCCGCGATACACTTCCAGTTACGCCCCTTTATTGCGCTGCTATTATTGCCAGAACTTCCGAGGTCATGGTCTCGTCGTTGTCGACATCCATAGAGAGCAGGACAGCGCGAGGGAAGGTGTGGATAGGGAGAGGGAGAACGTGAAATGTAGGGCGCGAGAAGGCGATGCCAATTTTTTGGCGCCTTTTGGCTGCGAGCGTCAGCCTCCTTGTCATCCCCTTTACTTGCATCTAAACTCCCCGTGACTGGTTACGATATATGCTACCTGGCTAAGCGGATATCTCTGAAATCGGCTTAGGAAGCAGCACATACAGCTAAACTATTCTCAACACCCTAACACCCGCTCGGGACTCCTGAAAATGGGCTCCCGAAAGAAACGTCCATAGGTGATTCGCTTATCTAGGGCCTTGCGTCGAGTAATATTGAATTGTTGAGACGAAAACTTCTCAGGAAAGACTTCGGCAACGCAAAAATGACCTCCGGAACTTTCTCTCGTGTCCCCATTTTTTTCGTTCCTTTCTTGGTTTATTGTACAATTAAAAATTTTATCAATCTTTTGTTTCCTCTTCTCTTTTTCGGTATTTGACCATTTTGCTGCTCCCGTTTCCGGCCTGGGCATCTACAGCAGTGTTAGCCAACCGACGAATACCAAGAGCTGATCATGCGGAAGCCTGTTACAAAAGTGTCATAAGTGGTGCAGGGCTCCAGCCACATGAGCCCCTTTCCTTGGCTACTCCATAAAACGCGCCACTGCCTGCGCATTGCAGAGGAAAACGAGCGCTTGCTATTTAATGAAGATCAGTGCTATGTATAAAAAGGAAATAATAAGAGGACATTCACTCAGGGAACTACAAATAAAATAGTTTGGTTTACGGAGGAATGAGCAGCTTTAATATTGTCACAAATAGGTTGCGGAACCGAAAGTGCTAGACACAGGCCGCAAGCAGTGAAGCAGTGTCCCAGCTGGCACCTGGAGCCAATATTGGCATTGTCTGCGAGAATCGTTCATTTTTTCATGAATACACGCATGTTCTCTTCTATTTCACTCGTCGCATCGACTATTCCCTTTAACGAACAAAATGGTGTTACTCACGTCTGCGCGCAGTAAAGCTTTCCGGGCATGCAGTTTGATGAAGTGCTCAAAGTCTGGAGTTATATAGCACGGCTGAGTGCTCCGGCAAACAGTTTTAGGCAGTTTCACAATAAGTGAGCAACGAAGTATACCCACTACATTGCAGTAATGTGTACAGTAAGATCGATGATGTGTAGAGTAAGTGAGCGATTATGATACATATAAATTATCCACCAACGTAAAGCAATCAAGTCAATCAGCTCATCTCATGCGTTCTAGTTTGTTTCCTTATTTGCTTTGCAGTAACATATCATGTCATTGAGCCCTGGAGGAAGCTATTAAATGCAGAGAGGAGACTTGCGCCTTCAGCAAATGAGCAGAGCTTTTTAAACTTTAGTGCAGGCATTACGCGCTTGCTGTACCCAGGTAGCTGCCGTGGCTTCGCGTTGTTGACAATTTGCCCGTGCCTTCCTCTCCACGCCCCATTCCTCAGATGGAGAGGGAGTTAAGGGGCAGAAGAGGAGGGCGCGTAGTAGAGCACACATGGTAACGCATCGGGGACGACGGTGTCTGCCTGGTAAGCGTTGAAGACAGGCGCTGCCGACGAAGCTGTTGTCTTAATATGATGACTCTAAGTGGGACCAACAGCTTTGCCAGTGCTCTATCTCACCAGCGCAGAAGTTGCTATGCCCCGGTTACAAGTTTTTAGCATCAAGTTCAAAACAGGACAGGAGTAGCACATTCTAAGAAATTTATTTTTATTTATATATTTATTTATTGATACTGCAATCCCGTAGTTGGGATTTTAGCAGGGTGGGGACACAAACTAGGCAGTTTAACAAAACAGGCAAAGGTAAACAAAAATAACAGTGCAAGTTGAAGCTCTTGTGCACCATTGCGAATACAACAATTAAACATATACAACAGAACAGTGAAAAAGCAAATGCAATAAAACTAGGTGATATGTTGCGAGAACAATGTCAGTGATGGCTGCAGCACTTCAATGTTAGTGATGTTATTCCAATCGGAAATAGTTCGTGGAAGGAATGAGTATTTAAAGCAGTTATTTCGAACGCGAAAAGGAGTTAAAGTTAGCTGGTGTCGTTGTCGCGTCGCATATGCGGACGAAAAAACAAGCAAATCGGTGAGTTCTGTTCTGTAATGTCTTTTGATTAATTGTATACATAAATTTAAGTCGTGCAAAACGATTTCGCTCAGTTATGGTCGGAAGGCCAGCTTGGATTAAAAGATGTGTTACTGATGTACGTGGGTAATTGTTATATATATAGTGTGCCGCCCTCTTTTGAACCTTCTCTATTTTATTCATGTTAGTTTTGGTGAATGGGTCCCAAATGATAGCAGCATAATCTAAGGTAGGCAGAACAATACATTTGTAAGCAAGTAAGCGTACAGATGGGGTAGACAACCGCAATGACCGTCTCAAGAAAAACAATTTACGAAAAGCGTTACGCGTTGTGAAGTCAATATGTTTATTCCAGCTAAGAGTGTTAGAGACCCAGAGCGCTATATATATATATATATATATATATATATATATATATATATATATATATATATATATATATATATATATTCTGTTACTTCTTTCAGTGTCATGCCGTTAATACAATAATCGAAGGGTAACACTTTCTATTTGTGAGTGATTCTCATTAGTACAGTTTTTTCAATGTTAATGGACATTTGCCATGCTTCACACCATGCGAAAACTGTTTGCAACTTCATTATTAAGTAATAGTTGATCGGAGACATTTCTTACTTCTGTGTAATTAACACAATCATCAGCGTAAAGTCCAATTTTCACAGGAATGTTACGGACAATATCGTTAATATATATTAAAAACAACAGAGGCCCACGAACAAAGCCCTGAGGGACGCCAGAGTGAACTGTAAGCCTGTCAGAAGAATGATCATTAAAAACAACGAATTGTTCTCTGTTTGAAAGGTAGGCTGAAATCCATTGTACTAATTTTTCTTTATGAAGTACCGTGTCTTATTTATAAAGTACCTTTACGGGAGTAAGCTAATCAAAAGCTTTAGAGAAGTCCCTAAATACGGCATCAATCTGCGTTCCATTGTTAATTGACGAGGCCAAATCATGTATAGTTTCGACTAGCTGTGTACAAGTTGAGTAACCCTCAACTGAATCCATGCTTACACTTTGTAAAAAAATTATTAGCTTCGAGAAAGTTTGATATGTGATTATGAATTATGTGTTCAATTAGTTTACAAGCAGTCGATGTGAGTGAAATGGGGCGGTAGTTCTTGATCAATGGCTTGTCTCCACCTTTTATGAAGTGGTTTCACTCTAGCAGTCCCCCAGTCTCTCGGAATTTGACCTTCGTTTAAGGACCTTGTAAATAAAACAAACAAATATTTAGATGTCCATTGTGCATATCTTTTCAAAAAGGCATTAGGTATGTTCTCTGGTCCAGGTGATTTCTTTATATCAAGGCTAAGTAACATGCTTAAAAGTCCATGCTCACTAACTACAAGGTCATCCAGAGGCGGCAGTGAATCTTCAAATTTTGGAAATATATTATTGTCAGGAGGCTCATTAATGGTGCTTCATAAATTTGAAACAGCGCAACACAACGAGAACAAGAGTGAGAAGTGACACAGAGACGGCGCCGTCTCTGTGTCACTTCTCGCTCTTCTCATAGTTGTGTTGCGCTGTTGCAATGTTATGAAGCAATACCAACTTGCCCAACCTTCCATTCTTCATGAATGGTGGTAGTCGCACTCGGGTATTGGATAGGTCTTTTTAGATGCTGGACGTGCTACCGTTTTCTTAACTTCTGTTCTTTGAGCTCGCGTGCTGACAGTCTCCCTGACTGCAGCTTTCGCTGCTTGAGTGGTCGCCGCCATCAGCCGCTTCTCTTAGGTGGACAATGTGCTCGTTTTCTCTCGTGGGTTTTAGGGCTTTGCGCGATGCTGTGTTTACCAGCTTCTTCTTCGTGCAGTGCAGGCGCTCGGTGTCTGTGGCTGCTTTCGATTTTCGACTCGCCATTGCACAAGCCCACACTTCCCTAGCAGTGCCAAATATTCGCAGCATACAACAAACGATTGAAAGATAGAGATGATGATTTAGAACGTATAGCGCGAAGGTTACAAACCACAACAAGTGACACGACGACAGCGCAGTGGCTTATGGTGCCAGGAAATGAAGCCGCTCTGTTTGCTTTACGACGATTCA
This sequence comes from Amblyomma americanum, assembly GCA_030143305.2. Lineage (NCBI taxonomy): Eukaryota > Metazoa > Arthropoda > Arachnida > Ixodida > Ixodidae > Amblyomma > Amblyomma americanum. The sequence goes on from JARKHS020001025.1 coordinate 8,999, forward strand.
AGTCGCGCTCAGAAGTATAGCATCGAAAAATTTTTCTGTGAAATGTTTCGAATGACTTCTTGATGTTCAACTCAGGATTGCCGTGGTTTGCGGATGATTTTCGCTTTAGTTTGGCAGTAATGAGAACTGAAAGTTTTTCATGGTTAGATAAATTTCATCTACCTTTTTAACGCGCGTGCTTGATTGCTACCACGACGTCCAGGATACCTATACGCCTCCTTTGAGCAGTGTTGCTCTGGCTTCTTCTTTGAAAAGAGGCATTGCCTGCGAGATTGATAAGAGGTTGTTTTGGGAGTGTAGAGGGCGAATACCGGTTCATCTTTAACTCCCACTTTATATGCCAAACCCACCTTTCAAAACAATTGGCAATGTGCGCCTAGGAGCTATAGCGGACGCACGCAAGATTTGTTTCTATCAGAAATGTTACAATAACGAAGTTCGAATATGTTTTGCCTGATATCTTCAAAGTAAGACCATTTCAGATATAGAGTCGGCGCAAAAATACCTTTAAATTATCTCATCTTACAAGCACATAATTGATGACATGGTGCTGTTCTGATTATGAATACCTCTTACGCTATGGACCTGAGCTTTAATAATTGGTATTTTTTTAAAAAGTTCGCATAGCTGTATTTGTTTTTCTAGGTGACGCACGGGAACGTCATTATTCTGAGGTTTAGGCACGTAACGCGTATACCTATTTATGGCAAGTGGCATAAACGGTGCCGCAATGAAAGACATGATAAATATTTTCCTCACTAAATATGATATATTATCGGAGGTGAAGTTTTAATATATTTCTCACGCGGGATTTACAATATGTGATATGTAATGATATTTTCCGACAGGACGTATAGTCGAGACACTGGCATTGCGAGCCAACCCTGTCGCCTATAGTAAAAATTTTTTTTAGTGCATGCCGTCGAGACTGCCCGAGATCTTCTGTTTTGCAAAAATTTGAATTGAGATTGGTTGTTGACGCATGAATAAATCTTGGTCGCGTCTTGGTGAAATGAAATGCGCATAGCAAATTGCCCTTTGCGTGATTTTCTGCCGGTTGATTGACCCTTGAAGTTATTTATCGCAGAAACAGAAGCGTTGCTTATTAGATAACAACAGCCGTTTACTATGGAAAGATCAAACTGCCATTTTATTCCCTCGTACCGTTTTCATTATCAGCACTGGCAAAATAATACATTCTTTGGAGGTTGGAATTGTTTGATATTTGAAACTTCGAAGTTCTCAAGAAGCCGAACCGCGCCTTGGAGGCACTTATGGCCTGCACGATAGGCTGTGACTTTACCGAGCGCTTGGTGACTTCTATTTACTGCTGCTCTCGCTTCTCCTTCATTGTTTTATCCCCTAACCCCTTTCCCTATGCGCAGGGTAGCAAACTGGTTTATTTTTCCTGTTGTTGTTGTTTCCTCAAATACGATGGCACATGCCCACGGTGGGGGATAGGCCAGGGTTTGGTGCAGATCATTCCCGGAAAAAACTATTCCAGGTTTATCACAAGCGACTTCCGGTTAACCTCCCTGCCTTTGCTCTTCCTCCCCTTCCTCCTCCTCCTCCTGAAAATTCTAAGAAAGGAGATGAATAAAGCTACACATGACGCAGTAGCCACTTCTCTCTGCTGGTACCCTGTGAACTATAAGTAACGAAATGGATTCCAAATGTACTTAAAATTGTGCTACGAATTTTGAATGTCATTTAAGCGTTTCGTGTACGGTTCAGCTGTGGTCACGTCTTGGTTTTCTTTGTTGTTACACTCCCACTCGTAGATAAATATTTGTCATTGCAAATAGTCAAGCCACCTTTTAATCCCATCCAAACTATCTAATTTCACTATGCGTTGAATATCATTACGTCCGTTGCTGTTATAAAAAAGTTGCCTTACTGACAACTGCGATGCATGGCACGACGCACGCGCGTGTTTACAAAATAAGCGGGAGGAAGCGTCCGCATTACGGACCTGGCAATGCCGAGCACTGGCGCTGCAGCAGTGCGGTACCAGCGCCAATGACACATCCGACTTGCATCTATAAGGTGACCCACCGAGCTCTCTTCATTGTAGCAAATCTGAGCCACTCTCATCAGTTTAAGCAGTTCCTGTCTGCCTTAATCCGCGCATTTCGCTTTTACTATTCTTTTGTAACAGCAGAAGAAACCATGTAGGTACACTTAAAGGGAACCATCACGCCTCCTCCCTGCATCCTTATCTGCCGTGCCGGAAAACGCAAAATTTGCGTACCTTGCAAAATCTAGTCCTTCTGTATATTCAGTGTAAGGCACGTTTCGGTAAAGATGATTATCGTTGCTTTTGTCATCCAATAGAGCTTGAACAGTGTCTTTCTTTGGGAAACAGGTTCGCATGTTGGTTAGTAAAACTGATGCAGATTTATCTCTGGGGGCTAGGTTTGCACCCTTTGGAGTTTGCAAAGGTCGACGTAACAAAAACTTCTGTAACTGTGGTGAGCGCTAAAAATTTCGCTTGACCACAAGTTGCTGACCATGCGAAAAACATTTTCTTTTTCTAGCCTAGCCATGCGCACACTTGCTGAGTAGACCTCACGGTTTTAAAGAATGATTTTTGAAGCTTCGAACTGGCAGAAATAATTAGCGTTTTTTCTTTACATCGCATTAAATATACAATGAGAGGCGGTTTGTTTCTCAACATCTTGCTTGTCAGTGATGATATCGAGCTCTTGGGAGCAGAATGAAATGATTCGCGATTCAGTCTCTGACCATGTTTTATCCTGATGGTCTGCGCAATTCCAAACAACAGCAAGTTAAAGCGCCGTAGACGATTCTCGGCGGCGTCACATTTGTCCGAAAGTAGTTACATATCTGAGACAAGCTTCCCCATATCTGAGTCGGCTACAGTACTCTGGCAGCTTATTTGGTTTGTTCCCGTGATTTTTTTAGGATAACTCGCGAAGGAAAGCTCGAAATTGAATCCTTGACCTTCGACTGAGCGGCGCGAATCAATGCTAGTTCATTTAACACAGTACTTTGAGAGCATTCAACGCGGGATATGGCCAGGACAATTGATTCAAGCGATAGTTGAGGATTATTGTGCCCTCTGGGGCCAGGGTTCAATTCGAAGTTCCTAGTCAACAATAGCAGAAGGCAAAGGACAGAGGCGCTGATACACTGGTAGCATCATACACACAAATAATTCGAAAGCAATCAGCAGTGTTTATGTGGCACGACACCTCAGGCAAAATGGAATATCAGAGCGAATGCAAATGATTTATGTAAGTAGCCAACCAGCACGAGAAAGGACATTTTCGTGACCTTGCATTTGCGATATTTGCGGTGCCGTGCCGAATGACTGCAGCGTGGTGGTGGTAACTGCTGTAGTCCGTTTAAAGTGGCCACTCTCAGCATATCACTTGGTTGCCATATGAGAAAACAGTGCGGTGTTGAAAGCAGCGGGTACGGCACGGCGTCGATTTTGTGGTCCATGTTTGTTTTTGCCGCCAATAGTCACAGAGATGGCCCAGGCTGTAACAGCTAGCCACCCGAAGAGCACAACGGCGTTGACGTGGCGTGTCATATCAGTATGGACTGCAAAAAAAAAGGCCATTCTCGTGACCTGCATCGTTGCGCTGGCGAGCACCCTAATGCCAAATTGTTGATTACAGTGGCGCAGTTTACCATTCAAACCAGGCCTGACTATTAGAACATATTCGTAAAGACGGTTTCATAATGCGACTAAAAGGAATACTGACCAAATAAAACATAATATCAAGTTGTCAAAGATTTAAGAAGACACAGAAGGCACAGGTCACTGAACAAATTAGAATAATGAGTTTGTAGTCACAGGAAGCAGCCAAGCAAGCACTTGATCCAAAAGTTTACTGAGGAATATTGGAATAAAAACACTACGTTTAAGAGTGCGTTGCGCTCAACTCACCAATAGAAAGGTGTCTGAGCATCAAAAATGTGCCAGAAGAATGGACCTGTAAACGTGACATACAAAAACGGTTGCTCTTATCTAGTACAGTAAGGTACTATAAAAACGAACCAGCGTAAAAACGGAATTTTTATGAAATTTACCCCATATAAAAACTTCCCAGTTGCGATTCGCAGCACTTGCTGCTACGTTTGTTGCGTAAACGTTCAAGGCCGAGTTTATCTTGCAAGCGATTGGGCCATAGACTTCTTCAAAGTGTTCCCCATCATTTAGGAGCATACAAAACATCATAATCACGAACATTAGCCCTGCTACGTCCACAGAAAAGGTAAAGGCCTCACCCATGTCTCTCCAAATAACCCTGTCCGTTGCCAGCTGGGACCACCGTGTGCCTGCAAACTTCCTAATCTGATCGGCCCACCTAACAATCTGCCGCCTCCTGCTACGCTTAATTTCTCTTAGAATCTACTCCGTCAACCTTAAGGACCAGCGGTTTTTTTGCCTTCACATTACATGCCCTGTCGAAGCCCCTTCTTTCTCTTGGTTTTGACTAGGATATATTAACCCGAGTTTGTTCCCTCATCCACTCAGCTGGCTTCCGGTCTCTTAACTTTACAGCTATCAATGTTCTTTCCACTGCTCGATGCGTTGTTCTTAAGTTGAGCTGAACACTTCTCGTTATCCTCCACGTTTCTGCCCCGTAGGTGAGTGCTGATAAGATACAGGTGTCGTATAATTTGTGTTGAGGGCTATTGGTAAGCTGAGATTCATGATCTGGGAGAACTTGCCATAAGTGCTCCACCCCATTCTTATTTGTCTAGCTATTTCTCTCTCGTGATCCGGAACAGAGGTCACAACCTGCCATAAGTAGACTTGTTCGTTTACCACTTCCAGTACCTCGCTACCGATTTAGAACTGCTGTTCCTTTCTCAGATTATTGCACATTTATTTCGTTTCTGACATGTTAATAGCTATACAAAAGCAGTAAAATATAGGTAATTTGCTTCACTAGAATACCTCCTATGGAGTGAAAATGAGCCAGCAACCAGTTATTGAGATGTAGAAATTTTTCGGGTACCATTATCAGTCCGCTTTTTGTTGATTAGGTTACCATTCAAATATGCTGCCATCGGAGGCTTCACTTCAGCAGACACGAGATATTCACACGAAGAGGGAGGGAAGTAGGGCAGCTTCCTCTTTAAAGATTCGCATGCCACACGGAGAAATTAATGGAGCTTTTTAGCCACACGATCATTCTAATCAGCAATTGGCAGTAACATTTCATGACACGCGATATCAGGAAGCAAGTTTGAAAGGACGAATTGAACTCAGATCCGAAGTTGTGGTTGGACCAGCAGGATAACTTGATCAGGCACGGAATTGCGGAGGACCTCCAAATCGCCAATGCGAATTCTGCCACAAGGTTGAGAAAAGGCTGGACATGCTTAGGAACCCCATTTAGCGTGAACAAATGCGGTATCGCGCATGTCGTTGTAGGTACCAATATAAACGACGGAGATTAATCGATTTCATGCGGAGATCTCTACTCACGCGCGTGTTCCGTGACATACTATCTACTTCAATAATGGAAGCCCCTGAGGAGCAATGCGGATTACCTACTAGCGCAAAACGAGAGACGGAACTTAACCGCTACTGATTCCAGCAAAAGCAATAGCTTTCCTCTAAATCCATCACGAATTGGTATTTAAATATGTGGAATGCCTTAAACCGCTTTTCACACTGCTAAACAGTGTGACATTAGCTGCATACCTTGAATATGAAAGCTGGAAGTACATTTCAGTCGCCTAGGAGTTTCCCTGATAAAACAGTTGCCATTCTAACTTTGACCTGATTGTATTATGCTCTGGTGTTTCTTGTGTTAGCCAATAACCAAGAACTTATAAATTAATTAACATTTCGTAGGGTTTGCGGCGTAACATTCCATGCAGGCTGAATATTCAAGCAGTAAGCTTCGCAGCTTGTTTTGACATGCTCTCATATTGCTCACCTACATCTCCTGTCATTGCCATCACTTTAAATGTTTTAAATGCTAGAAACATCGGCCCAGTTACAGCCACGCTAGGTTACCTTGACGTGGCAGCTTCAGAATTCCAAAAGTTCTATTACATCCTTCCCTCCGCTGCCAAAAAAAAAATATGTACCAGGAAAAAGGCACATTAGTGCTTCCTGCTACAACAACTGGTGCAGAAAAAAATTATTCTCAATTCGACAAAATAAGAGCAGTTGTGATTAGACCGCAACCTCGCCAGTCAGCGGCCACACCGAGTTTTTTTTTTTCATTAACAGGCTGGTGCTGTGGTGTAAATGCATCTCCCTTGGATACACCTGATGTAAAGGGTCAGTTATGGAGGCGAGTTAGCGAGCTTCTCCCAAGCGTCGCTTGCCCAAGTGCACAGAATGTGGCATGCTTGTACCCACTCCAGCGGCCCCTGTGGGTATCCGGCTGCAGGAGTCGATCCCCTTTGCTCCCAAAGCTTAGCCTGGCAGTGTAGAACTATGCCAGTGCTGCGGTGAGGATACTACTTTGGAAAACCGCTCTTTTAACGCGAAACACTGGTTACACCGGGAAGGGTTTTTTGTCGTTTTCAGTTACTTCAGAAGCGTTAGTAGCTTTGTGCTTCTCATCGTTCTATCAGAAGGCGTTTAAGACAGCGTTGCACCATGCAGCCTTTTTGAACCAGCAGAATGAAGGGACGATGAATGAGTGCCGTCACAATTGAATCGATGTGCTGAAGATGGTATCCTCATATTTATTTCGCGCTATCATAAATGAAACTTCAAGAGGCTGAAGGGAAAGCGAAAAATTGAAAGTGGTGAGTTCTGCGAATATCGTAAGTTTTGTTCAAGTTCACCGAATTTGAGAGACAGCCTTGCCTACGGGCGTGCTCTAGATTACCGCAGCATATCACAAAATCCTAACGGTTGGGTGTTCCTCATATTTATTTTGCGCACTATGTTGACATTTCAGAAAATACCCTCAAATATGTCGTACACGACAGTAATCTTTCATGAATGATTGAGCAAAAATATGAAGAATGTTATCTCGAAATTGTCATATGAGAAGATTGGACAGGAAAAAGGCATAAGTCAATACAGGTAACTAAGCTGCTACATACAGAACCAGCTTCCTCTTTCGGAAAAAGAAAAAGCACGGAGGGGGAGGGGAAGAACGGATAATACAATGTGGTTAGCTCAACTCCAGTAGCCCGAATTGTTGTGTTCGTTGGGTGGTAATTTTAATTAAATTATTAAAAAGACGGGGCATACGCCAAAGGCCTCGTGACTAATGGGTCCTCTCCATTTGCCTTTTGCTGAATCGCTTACCTTCTTTTCATCTAAAACACCTCTGTTATTAGGGCATTCGAATGAGATTAAAAGGTAGCAAGAGTGCAAGTAGCAAGAAAAAGTTCACGGGGATGATGAGACATCTGATGCGAAAATTCTAGATGGTTAGTTAGGTACTATTTTCCAATGATTGTTGCAGTTTACGCCGTGGCTTCACACCGCTGAAAAAACTTCCCATGAGGAGGAAGGTGCCCGGGGATGGTTCAAGGAAGGTTATGGTTTATGGTTTATGGGAGTTTAACGTCCCAAAGCGACTCAGGCTATGAGAGACGCCATAGTGAAGGGCTCCAGAAATTTCGACCACCTGGGGTTCTTTAACGTGCACTGACATCGCACAGTACACGGCCCTCTAGAATTTCGCCTCCATCGAAATTCGACCGCCGCGGCCGGGATCAAACCCGCGTCTTTCGGGCCGGCAGCCGAGCGCCGTAACCACTCAGCCACCGTGGCGGCTCGATTCAAGGAAGGCTGTATTTGGTACGGCACTCTGTAGGCAGGAGGGTTTTGTGGGGAGGTGGCGGCTGGAGGGTGGTGCTTGTCCAGGGGAGCAGGCCTCGCCATTGGGTCTCTCAATTCAATTTCGTCGTCTCTTTTCCGGCGTGAATCGTTATAGCTAGACAAGCCACAATAGGCGTTCATGTACATATTGTCCTTAAATTTGGCCGGTGCCCGAAGGGGTGATGGGTTGTCTGTTCACTCGTCCATTGCCTTTCTCTTCGGAAGGACTCTATCCAAACCATCCATCCAATATTTTATCTGGCCTGTGGCTCTTGAGTAGGGTGGAGGTAGGTGGGTTAGTGGCGGCATCTGTATTGAGTCGGTGGATCGAAGATGTGGTCGGTAGATGGGCAGCCTCTATCTTGGATGGTGCAGGTGGCAGATGGTTCGTCCTTATATAGGATGTAGGGGGGGCGGTTGAGCTATTACTTGGGGTTAATGTATCACTTCAGCAGACAATAGTTATTTTGGTTGCGGGGGTTGCACATTAGGACTCCTTTCAAAGTAAAGAAAAAGAGGCGAACAGACACGTTGAATATTGTCTCAGCCTTTCGTGTGTGCAGTATTGTAAGGCTTGTCAGAAAGTCCAGCTGCCTCAATCAAGGCATCTCTGAGGCGGCGCTATATGGATAGGTAATCCGATACAGCTAGGACAAGCAGCAATGTTTTCTGAGCTCGTGTGTCGCACTCACGCGCAGAAAAGGCAGAGTGTTAACTAAAGTATGTGGGGATTGTCTTCGATTTTTGGGAATTTATTGACTGCAACGGTTAAGCGCTGTTTCAAATGTCTCCAAAAAAGAAGCTAACTGCTCTGCACCCATCGTCCCATAAAATATAATCACAAACCCTTACCCACAAAGGGGGGCTTCCCGGCAAAGCTTGAAAATAACTGCAAGCCTGCGCACCCCCTGTCTAGTACATCACTAAGGCCACGAGCAGCAGCATTATCATCTTCGTCAACACTAGGCGAACTAAGCTTAGAGCACTACAGATATTCCTGACATATCGCAGCAAGTAGTCCTTTCCTGTGGCAGGTGACTACCTCGTCCCCGCAAACCTCTTATTTTCCTGTCACACGGCATTCGTGGAAGGTCTTTCCAGCAAAGGCGCCTTTTTTCACCAAAGGAGCGAAAGCTTAAAGGAGCAGCGACGCAGCTACACGGTGCAGCCCAAAGGTGAAACTGTCGTTCAGGTTTAGCACCCGCTGCTGTGCTCGAGGCGGCTGGAGTGAGTGTTTTAAGATTAAAGTGATGTATTCTGTTCATTCGTTGAGCTCAGACAATTTTTTTACTCTAACTGCGTCCTTAAAAGAACTGCGACAGCTAGATTCATCAGCAAGAGCAGGTTTTGGGTATTGCCTTGGAATCCCAGGGAGGCTCGGTGTTGCTGCTACACCTTCACTGTCTTTAAATCTGGGCATAAAACATAAACGCCCGCACAAAAAGCAAAGTCAGACACACCTTTTGTAATTTAAAAGGAATGTTTTCAAACATTGTTGGCTGTATCTATTTTGTATTCCTTTTACTTTTTGACGTTGGGTGGCACTGCGATCGCAGGATCTTGAAGGCCGCGCCTTTGGGCTCCAAAGATTTTTGACGGGCGCCTTCGCCTCCAAGGCCCTTAGCGGTAAAGGCGCAACATTTGTGCCATGCAGCTGCGCACCTTACGCCTTTGGATATAAAGACCTGGTTCTCAAAGGCATCTACGGTGCCCGTGTGACAGGGGTATTAGTCTTATACGTCCACTTAACTTTCTCCGCCCACTGCCAACCTTGCCTTCTTTTGAATTTGACCTCATTTTCCAGCCTCGTTAACCGTTCGCTGAGTGTTCGCATGCGATGTTTACGCGTCTGAAATACTGGGGAGACGATTTAAAAAAAACAATTAAAATATCAACAACTTAAATGCTGTTACAAGTGAACAATGAAGCGAAGCATATGTGGAATACACTGCAGAAAAAAAATAAACACGAATATCTGCTGCAATAAGCTGATCAGCAAAAGAAGCTCGCGGGTGACCAGGCCGCAACCCTCAACATATTAAACGGCCTCACCCATTAAGGGAGTCCCCTGTTTTTTTATGTTTTTTAAACCGGGTGATCACCGGATGCCCTGCGGATGTACCACAGGGATATGTGGGTGCGAGGCCTGAGGCCAGCACATCATCACTGGGATTATGCACTGGGACCGAGTCGAGGTTAGCGAGCTTCTCCCAAGCGTGGCTCCCACCACGAGGTACCGAGGCTCCAACGGGGGGACGCTTGTACCCTTGGGTGACCGGTGGGTGTCCGGCGGAAAGGAGTCGAACCCCCGTCCTTCCGCAGCTCGAGATGGCGTTCAGCCAACTACGCCACCACTGCGGTGAGTGCTTCGGCTTCCGTCATGGTCCTTTGAACGTTGCAAACTGCTTGCACGGGTGAGACATTTTTTCTTTATTTTCGAGAACTATCCTTGTAGCCTTATCTGTCTTCTCGTTGTCATCGTTCCACAACGGCACGTTTTGAGAGCACGTGGAATCTGTTGGCATTATCTGCGACGACTCCCCTTGTTACGCTGTAATCCTTGCAAATCATTCAAGCCATTCTTTGCCCCTTGCTCAAGTCGATTGTATCCAGTCATCAGTCCACAATATCTTAAAAAAATGCTGTTTTAATTGCGAAGCTTTTTATTGTGTGGTTGCGAGGTTGTATCGCCATTTGGTTCAAAACGGGCAGCATATAGTGCGCTGTCATGAATCCAAGGTCTAGTAGCATGATATACCTGAGGACGGTACGTTATTTGAAGGCGCGCTTCCGCCGCGTGCTCATGTACAACTGTAGGACAAAAGTTCCCGGGCGCGTTTTCCTGGAAAAACATTTTTGTACCTCTATCTTGCTATACAGTCGCCTGATTTTGTATGAAGGCATTGAATGCCTAAATGTTCCTTGCTCTCTTCACAATATTAGGAGACAGGGTGGCGATATGGAGCTGCAAATAATGTTTTTCCTAGAACTCGCGTAACGGGAAGATTTGTCCTTTGTAGTACCTCCATACGCATTCTAGCTATCCTAGCCGCTCGCTGGGGTACTTCGATGCGCAGTCCACCTCCCTGCGGGAAGGACGGTGCCTGCGTTGTCCTGCATGACGGCAAAGCTTGAAAATATTGGGTCGGGTTCACGCATGTTTGCTGCTGGATTTAATAGAAGAAAAAAATGGCGATAAAATGCGCCAGGACAGATGTACGAAGTAACAAGGGGACCAACCCACAATTTTCGTCATCAGAAATTGTTCTAAAACAGCCAATTTGGAGCAAAGTTTATAGCCACCAAATACAGCGCTATCTGGAGATGGGAACCAACACGGATTTAAAATAGTGGCCAAGACGGGAACAAAATCCGGCCAACAGTGACTACAGCATTGCGAATGGGTGGTGGGTCAAACACTCCTTAAAAGTGCTAAATTTTTAATTCGAATGTTGTGCTCCAACAAAATAAGAACAAATATTAACATACCTTGTTTTATAAGTCATGCACAGTATTTTATAAAGGCCATTTGCTATATTTTCACAGTTCTTGCAGTCTTAATTATTCTGTTAATGACTGTGGCTGTATTCGCAGCTTCACTTTGCATGCGTTGATGCGATTTTCGGTCGCTGTGGCGGGAGCTTACTAAGCATGTTGCGAAGTAGTTTCTTATGGCTACGGTCCTGCTGTCTGCACCCGCCATGGAGACAGTGCCCAGGGAAGTGTATAATACCCCGGTCACCGGGCCAGTATCAATGGGCATCGAGTCGAGAGCCTTCGAATTTCTCAATCGCCAGCGAACTCGAAGGAGTTGTGTCGCTGCTACACAGCAGATCTCAATGGCCATTGAAATGGTTCTCGTGTCTTACGCCAAGCTTGTGTGGCGCCACAATCCATACTTTGGATTTTGCAAAAATAACAAAAATATTTCTTAAATGCATAATAAATGCTGAAATACATGCATACGCGCACGTCGTTTAAAATCCTTTTAATTGTACGTACGCGACGGACAGATTCAGGCACTGCTGTAGCCACTCTAATACAAGGCGAGTCAAAACCAAGCCATTCGAACTGCGTCGGATTGCTGCATTGTCAGGCTTAACACCTGGAAAATCGCCTTTTTATCTGAAAAACAAAACCTATTTCCCTCTTGAAACTTTAAGGGAAGGTAAGAATGGGGAAATCAAAGGCGAATACAACAGTTTAGAACAAGATATTGCTCTGAGGGATTAGCGAGGAACCTGTTATCGCTGTGAAGCGGGCGGGCAGGGCGCCGCCATTTTACACAATAACTATGGAAAGTTTTTTTTACCCCCGGAAGCGATCGAGTCTGCCGTCAATATTAGTTTAGCCGCATATCGCATCTGGGTGCTACAGATTCGCCGCAGAGAACGAGGACGCGATTGAACGGCGCTGAAATCCGGCCTTGCGTGCAGACGCATTGCCAGCTGCGTGCATTACGACCGAGATGGGAAACTTGTTTCGTTAATAAGATAAATGAGATATAGTATTAACCGCATATCGACATTCTCAGATTTTTTCGCCATATCTCAAAGCATATGAGGTTTTGTACTACGTAGCAAAACGCGGAATACCACAAGCGCCAGTAGCGCTTCTCCCGTTTACGACGTGGAGGCATACACGTGCCTCCATGAGCCCGTGGAAACAAAAAAAAAACACTTTGCAATCTAATGACGCATGCACCACGCGCCGCGTAGCCGATTCTACAGCTGAGTCACACCCATTCGCATAAGTTTTCATCCTGATTCAATTCAACTCAAACATGTTGGACTTTGCTTTCATCCTTGCGAATACACACACTGCAAAGAGGACGTGCTGTCTGTAATAAATTCAATGTCTGCAAAAACGAGCGAATTGCTCTGCACCGATCGCCCCTTCATATATAGTCACAAATTCCCTTACCCACGAGGGGGGCTTCCCTGCAAAGCTGTAAAATTATTTCCAGCTTACGCGCCGCCTTTGTAGAATATCATCAACGTCACCAGCAGCAGTAGCATCATTATCATCATCCTTAGCAATAGGCAAACTGAGCCTTGAGCACTGCAAATACTCCCATATCGCTCCAAGTAATCATTTCCTGTGCCAGCTTAGTCCACATAGTCTCCGTAAACCTCTCAGTCTCATCTGTCCACCTAACTTTGTGTCACCCACTGCCAAACTAGCCTTCTTTTGAAATCGACTTCATTATTCAGACTCGTTACTCGTTCGCTGATAGCTCTCTTTGGGCACATTAGATAAATATTTTTACGCGCCTGAAATACTGGGGAGAGAATATAGAAAAAAATATTTCAGATTAATAGCTTAAATGCTGTTACAGTTGAACGATGAAACGCACACAATGGTGAAATGCACTGTGCTGAAAAAAAATAAACACGAATATTTGCTGGAAGAAGCAGATGAGCAAAAGAAGCTCGCGGGTGAACAGGCCGCAACCCCCGACTTGTTAAACGGCCTCACCCTATTTTTTTTCTGTCACCGTGTGATAACCGGATGCTGTGCGCATGCACCACTGGGAGATGTTGTGAGGCCATTACAACCCCGAAGACTCGAACCATACGAAGAGCCTTGTTCACCGGATATGCTTATGCACAGGGAAGGTGTCGAGGTTAGCGAGCTTCCCCCAAGCGTGGCTCCCACCCCGAGGTACCGAGGCTCCAACGGGGGGACGCTTGTACCCTTGGGTGACCGGTGGGTGTCCGGCGGAAAGGAGTCGAACCCCCGTCCTCCCGCAGCTCGAGATGGCGTTCAGCCGACTACGCCACCACTGCGGTGAGTGCTTCGTCTTCCGTCATCGTCCTTTGAACGTCACGAACTGCTTGCACGGGTGAGACGCCTTTTCTTTATTTTCGAAGATTATCTTGCAGACTTATTTGCCTTCTGCTTGTCATCGTTCAACAATGGCACACTTTGAGAGCACGTGGCAGTTCGCTGGCATTGTCTGCAAGAATTCCCCTTGCCTACGCTGCAATCCTTGCAGTTGATTCAAGCAATCCTTTGCTGCTCGCTCTAGTGGATTGCATTCAGTGAGAACTTCAAAATATCTTTAAAAAATGTTGCTTTAATTGGGAAGCTTTATATTTATTGTATGGTTCTATGGTTGTATCGCTATTTGCTTCACGAACGGGAAATATATAGACCGCTGTCAAGGACCCATGGTCTAGTGAACTGTTATACCTGAGGACGTGACGTCATTTGAAGTCACACTCTCGCCGCGTTACTAATGTACCATCGGGGGCAAAAGTAAGGTTTTGTCACTTGTGCCCCCGATGGTACATGCGCTCTCGAGCTGTGCTAGCCGCTCGTAGCGGTACTTCAATGCCCCCCCTTGCGGGAAGGATGCGGCACGCGTTGGCCGTCATGAAGACAAAGCTTGAAAATTATGGGCCGTCTTTATGCTTGCTTGCGGTTGACTGTGGAATAAATAAACAAAAGAGTGGCAAAAGTACGGCAGAGAACAAGTATCAAGTAGCCATGAAGCCAGCCCAAAATTTTCTTCGCCAGACGGGGTCGTAAAGTAGCGAATTTACCGAAAAGTAGCCACCAAAGCAGCTCTTCCATGCGACAGGAACCAAGGCGGATTTAAATTGGTGGCCAAGGCGGGAACCAAACCCGGTCAACAGTGACTACAACGTTCGCAATGAGTGGTGAGCCAATAACTCATACGATGAAAGTGATACATTTTAATTGGAATGGGGTGCACCAAGAAAATTAGAATAGTTATGATATACCTTGTTCGAGCAGTCCGACACAGTATTTTATTAAAGTAGTATTGCAAATTTGGACGTCCTCTTTCCATTGGCTCTAGCTGGCGCGACGCTCCTCCGATCTAACCTGAGGTTATACAGATGAACGATGTGCGCAAACTATTCGACGAACCACACATACAGGAGAAAAACAGAGTTGCGCCAGTCCTTGTGTTTCTCCTGTGTATGTGGTTCGTCGAATAGTTTGCGCTCATCGTTCATCTGTATCACCATGCACCAACTAGGACAAACAGAAGTGTTATTGAAGTAACGTGAGGTTACTCGAGTTACTCCGATGCTTCACACAAGATTCTTGATAGGATTTCACCCCGTTAAGTAGTGCCCTCGCACTAAAAAGGTCAGCTGCGCGGACGGTATCGGTAAGTCAGTTTCAGGGCGACAGAAAGCTGGATAGTTTCCTTTCACAGTTAGCGCTGTAACGTAGAGGGGGCATGCGCGGTTTCTATCGCGCGTGTGTAAGTGCTCCTTGAAGTAGAAATTGCCGGCTGACACGAGCTTCAGGGGAGACCTGTCACTCTCACAACAAAGCCGCTCAAGGTGGACGGTTTTCTACAAGCACAGTACATCAGCTTTTTTTCTTATATATCTCATCACATGGATTCTTGCGTACACGTAGCTGATAGACATTCATTTTGCGCTCATTTGGTTTTGCGCCTCTGGCCATAAATTCCTATCTTTTTGCCGCAGATTGTAAACTACAAATTGTGGGAACATCTCTTCATAAACAAATTTTCAATTTTTTTTACTTTTATATACAGATATAAAGACGACAAATTAAATCGCTTGGTAGTTTGACGCTTGTCCTGTCTACCGTATGTGCGCTTCCTTGCTTTTTTGCGCCTCTGCCTTTCAACAGCAGCATTCTGAAGCGGGCACCTGTGCTCATAAGAACGTGATTTCTAACGTGCGTTCGAAAGCAATCTGTTGCAATGTTGTGTTTGTCTTGGCGTGGAAAGAATACTATTGTAGCACGTTGCGGCCGCCTAGGCTTAACGTGCACAACTGTCCTCCGTAAAATGGCTTTCCAACATTTCCCAAGAGAAAGGAGGCAAGGAAAATTGCGCAAGCTCTTCACAAAGCGCGCACTCGCCACGAACACGCACAGCGGCATTTCGAGCAGGAATTCTTGGGACGGCAGTGATAGGAGCCTATAGAAGTCTGGGATTGCGCTTTGTAAAATTAAAAAAAAGAAGCTGTGAAGTGGAAGGAAAATATTTTTTCAACAAAATCTTAATTAATGTTATTGCAATTAAGGCAAAACTGGCGCAGCCGACTGAGCTAAATAGGAAAATCGTACGCATTTTCACACAGATGAAGTATACACCACAAGTGAGTATATATGAAGAACACAACTGCCTTTCGAAAAAATTCGCATACCCAGCTGAGCTGTGAACTGCTGCTTGGCCAAGGCATCCGCGATACACTTCCAGCTACGGCCTTTATTGCGCTGCTATTATTGCCAGAACTTCCGAGGACATGGTCTCGTCGTTGTCGACATCCATACAGAGCAGGACAGCGCGAGGGAAGGTGTGGATAGGGAGAGGGAGAACGTGAAATGTAGGGCGCGAGAAGGCGATGCCAATTTTTTGGCGCCTTTTGGCTGCGAGCGTCAGCCTCCTTGTAATCCCCTTTACTTGCATCTAAACTCCCCGTGACTGGTTACGATATATGCTACCTGGCTAAGCGGATATCTCTGAAATCGGCTTAGGAAGCAGCACATACAGCTAAACTATTCTCAACACCCTAACACCCGCTCGGGACTCCTGAAAATCGGCTCCCGAAAGAAACGTCCATAGGTGATTCGCTTATCTAGGGCCTTGCGTCGAGTAATATTGAATTGTTGAGACGAAAACTTCTCAGGAAAGTCTTCGGCAACGCAAAAATGACCTCCGGAACTTTCTCTCGTGTCCTCATTTTTTTCGTTCCTTTTGCAGTTTATTGTACAATTAAAAATTTTATCAATCTTTTGTTTCCTCTTCTCTTTTTCGGTATTTGACTATTTTGCTGCTCCCGTTTCCGGCCTGGGCATCTACAGCAGTGTTAGCCAACCGACGAATACCAAGAGCTGTTCATGCGGAAGCCTGTTACAAAAGTGCCATAAGTGGTGCAGGGCTCCAGCCACATGAGCCCCTTTCCTTGGCTACTCCATAAAACGCGCCACTGCCTGCGCATTGCAGAGGAAAACGAGCGCTTGCTATTTAATGAAGATCAGTGCTATGAACAAAAAGGAAATAATAAGAGGACATTCACACAGGGAACTACAAATAAAATAGTTTGGTTTACGGAGGAATGAGCAGCTTTAATATTGTCACAAATAGGTTGCGGAACCGAAAGTGCTAGGCACAGGCCGCAAGCAGTGAAGCAGTGTCCCAGCTGGCACCTGGCGGCAATATTGGCATTGTCTGAGAGAATCGTTCATTTTTTCATGAATACACGCATGTTCTCTTCTATTTCACTCGTCGCATCGACTATTCCCTTTAACGAACAAAATGGTGTTACTCACGTCTGCGCGCAGTAAAGCTTTCAGGGCATGCAGTTTGATGAAGTGCTCAAAGTCTGGAGTTATATAGCATGGCTGAGTGCTCCGGCAAACAGTTTTACGCAGTTTCACAATAAGTGAGCAACGAAGTATACCCACTACATTGCAGTAATGTGTACAGTAAGATCGATGATGTGTAGAGTAAGTGAGCGATTATGATACATATAAAATTATCCACCAACGTAAAGCAATCAAGTCAATCAGCTCATCTCATGCGTTCT